>CM035431.1:30300481-30420481 GCA_020310875.1 Ceratopteris richardii | reverse complement strand
TTGGAGCCTCTCAACTTTCCCAACCATATCAAGTTCAGGATTGTTGGGTCACATGATATGAGCCTCAGCTTTTTCAGCCATATCAAGTTTAGGATTGTTGTGTCTTATGTGCAAAAGAACAAAGAGGCTCAAACTTAATTTCGAGCCTTCTAGCTTTTCAAGCCATATCAAGCGTAGGATTGTTGGGTCACATGATATGAACCTCAAACTTAAGTTCGAGCCTTTGAGTATTGCATCATCAGGGTCAAACTTAAGTTCGAATCTCTTAGTTCCACCATATCAAGTTTGGGATTGTTGTGTCACATGATTGAATAGTGTCTTATGTGCAAAAGAACAAACAGGCTCGAACTTAAGTTCGAGCCTCTCAGTTCCACAATATCAAGTTTGGGATTGTTGTGTCACATGATTGAACAGTGTCTTGTGTGCAAAAGAATAAACAGGCTCGAATTTAAGTTCGAGCCTCAGCATCAATTTAATTACGGGCAGCTCGAACTTAAGTTCGAGCCTCTCAGCTTTTCCATCCATATCAAGTTTAATATTGTTGGGTCACATGATATGAGCCCTAGATTTTCCAAGCATATCAAGTTTAGGATTGTTGTGTCTTATGTGCAAAAGAACAAAGAGGCTCGAACTTAAGTTCGAGCCTCTCAATTTTCAATTATGATCATATTAAGTTTGGGATTGTTTACTTATTTGATATGAGGCTCAAACTTAAGTTCCAGCCTCTGAATTTTGATATTCCATCATCAGGCTCGAACGTTTCAGGATCGAGCCTACAAATCAATTCAACTTTGAGTCTCTTGTGTCACATGATATGAGGCTCGAACTTAGGTTCGAGCTTCTAAGTTTTGAGTCATTGTGTCCTTTAATACGAAGCTCGAACTTGATTATTGGGTCACATGATTATATGTGCAAAAGAACAAACATGCTCAAACTTAAGTTCGAGCCTCAGCGCTTTTCCAACCATATCAAGTTTAGGATTGTTGTGTCTTATGTGCAAAAGAACAAAGGCTCGAACTTAAGTTCGAGCGTCCCAAAATTCAATTGATTTCGAGGCTCGAACTTAAGTTTGAGCCTCTTATTTTTTCAAGCCATATCAAGCTTAGGATTGTTGGTTCACTTGGTGCATCGCTCGAAGTTAAGTTCGAGCCTCTTAAGTTTGAGCTTCTCAGTTTTGAGTCATTGTGTCCCTTAATATCAGGTTCGAACTCCAGTTTGAGCCTTTGTCAGTTTTCTTAATTCCACCATATCAAGTTTGGGATTGTTGGCTCACATGATAACTTAAGTTCGAGCCTTTGAATATTTCATCATCAGGTTGGAACTTAAGTTCGAGCTTTCGAATCATATCAAGTCTAAGTCTATTGAGTCATAAAATCTCACACTTTGACTTAAGATCAAGTCTCTTATCTGATCAAGTCTCTTATCTTTTTTAGCAAAACGAATAGTATTTTTAACTCAAATATATTTTCAAACTTGAACACAAGGGGCATGAACTTAAGAGGCTCGAACTTCGTAGATTTGATAATAATCTATAATATAAAGTATAATAATTAGAGAGAATAGTACTGATAATAAATTTGATGACTATGAATGATTGTATTGATATTGTTTGTTATTATGTTGATGTGATTTAAAAAAAAAGTTTTTTCTTTGACTTTCAAGAGCAATGGAAAACACAAATGAATTTCAAAGCAATGTGATCAATAATGTATTTTCATTTGAAAGTTTATAAAAAACAAGTGGGATGAAGGTTCCTTCAAATAGGATTAAGGTTCAAAAAACTTTTGATTTGACACATAAAGAAAACATGAAATGGTTTGTTGATACTTATGATCATGAAGGAAACTTCAAAGCAGATGTACATTTATTTATGACAGATGCAGGATCTACATATGGTGATATGGGCATCATTGTTCATGTTAAAGAAGATGTAAACGCACTAGGCACATCGTGTTTTACGTGTAAAGTGCTTCCAGATGGTGATAATATTGATGCGAATAAGTTCTGCTTATCATGGGAGACTTTTTGTTTGGATGATATGAAAGATAGTATCTCAAAGTCTGATCGATCATTAGGTTCAATTAGATCGATCAAATCAATAGAAGAATTAGTGAAAATTATAAAGAAGCCAAAAGATTAACACAAAAGCCAAAATCTTTGAAGAGAAGCTCAGATGTATTTGAGAGATCTAAGAAACGAAAGCTGAAAGGTCTTCAAATAAAGATTTAGGATCATCATCAAAGTCTGTAAAAAACGATGAAGATGTATCAATCCGACATTTAGATAATAGGAGTGAAGAAACACAAGATACAGTAGTGTAGCCACAAGAAAATAAAATGATGGATTTACTACTTCAAAAACAAGAATACTATGCTTTCGGTTCTAATGCAGTATTTAATGTTGATGTAAAAAGATGTTTTTGAGCACCATCGAATTATGTATATCGAAAATTAGACAGAGATTGGGTGCATACATTAATGAATGATTTTGTCTTGGCTCTGAAGAGAATGAAGTTCTTGCAGTTGTTATGCCTATTGATCCAAGTGTCAGAATACCTCTAAAAACTTTATCTCATGATGATATTGATAAAGTTGATTATTGGATAATATCTGGATAACATTCAATTAGTGCAGTGAAAACTTTACAAACTGTTAATTCTCTGATGGTGATATTACAGTTACGACAACAATTTAGATATAGAAAAGAAAAAATTATAGTAAATTGTCCTCCATACATTTCAAGGGAGATATCTAAAGAGGCTAATTTGATGGTGGCAAAGTCATTACAGAAAGAACCATTTGTGGATCAACTTTTACAAGCTAGATCTCAATGGAAAGCAAACAGATGTCCATCCAAACCTCCTCTAGGTGTTAATCAGAGTAAAAGAGAATTTTTATCATGGCAGGTATGTTTATATTCTTTGTATTTTTTATGTTTTAGTTACTATATATTATTATTTTTTAAAACTTGTATTTATTTAAACTATATATGTTTTTTTTTGCAAAATTTTGTAGAGACTACAGAGCAAAATTTACAAAAAGGATTTATAAAGAATGATTTACATCTTCTTTTATGCAATGATGAGGAATGGAAGAATTGGATATCAATAATGCGTCTGTATAGTCAGAGGGCACTACCAAATACAAAGGGTGAATTGCCAAATAGCAAAAGAGATTCAACAAAAGATGTTATATCGACATCTGCAAAGATGGTAGCAATGAAAGGTGGTCAATTAAAGCAGGTACTAGGGACGGTTAAATTAGGTCCGACATTATTCAGATGTATTGCAAGTTTAGACAATAAAGAAATTTTAGAAATTCAAAAGGCAATTTTAGAGAAGAAAATTTTGTTAAAAAAGGCAAAATCATTGAACCACATGGTTGACATGGAAGAAATGTCATGGAGATTAAAGATAGATCGTGTCTTGAAAAATGCTATAATTGCATTTTTTATTGATTTAACAACAGAGGTTTTGACTTGGGAAAAGCTCTGTGAGAAATACAATATCACAGACATAGAATATGAAAAAATTAAAATTTATAGTGAAACATTTGTGAAAGACTTATTAAACAAGGCGAAGAAGTCTCCTCCTTTACCAAAGGCTGCCATAACTTTTTTGAGTCATTTGTATAGAGTTGCAATGGGAATAAAGACCACAACAAATGTTATTCCATGGTCAATCTATGGATTTGGTTTCGATTTGAACAAGGTGGAAAGTTTTTGTGCAGAGCAAGTTCTTCCATTCAATATTGTTTTCTTTCGGTTTGATTTAGAACTATACAGTTTACATAGTCGGGAATGCATTTTAGCAACATTCTTCTCCATATTGATTTTTGCACTCAACGGGATGAATTCCGAGACAGAATATGTTCTAGTATCTCTTATTGATTTCCTCTATGTCCATATGCTTGTGGAAGGAGTTCAACATACAGCCACAAAAATGACTTTCAAAATTGGAGCCACTCAAAGTAGTAATCCTTCGATCAAAGGACAGATGGATTTTGCAATAGTGCTTATGTACATTAGCAAAGAGGATAAATATCAGATGATTGATAGAATAGATCAAACAAATCTAAATATTTTTGCTCATAAAGGTCTGGATGAATTCATAGAAAAAAATTTCATTGATGATTTCATCAACAGTTTTGCTCGTGAAGACAGCTATGTTATAGAGTTGTATTGTCGAGGTGTTGTTCTTCAAAGGAGTTTATCTAAAAAACGCAGATGTTTTGGTATGTTTAGATGTTGAAGAAAAACAATTAGAATCAATTTGCTCATTTTTTGAGAATGACCCTTCTTTGCATCAATGGTGTGATATCAATAATCAAGATATAGATATCACGAATCAAGATACAGATAATACAAATGTGTTCGAGAATGTTGACGCTGAGATTGATGTACAACCTAGTGGAGAAGAATCAGAAAGTAATCAGGATGATACAGAAACCAACGAAGATATTGTTACAATGGATGAAGATATTGCAGGTACTTCAAATGTATGAGAAGGAAAAGCAGCATGAGAAAATATTGATTCCATGTAATGTAATAAATACCATAATTTTCAAAGTATATTTTTCTTTATATGCTAGTGATGATTGCATTTCTTAAACAATAGAATTTTATTTTGAATATATTAGCTTGTTGAATAAAGTGATGTGAATCAATTATATTTAAATATTTTTAGTTATTGTTAATATCATATGTTTGTGAGTTAAAATTAGACATCTCTTGTCTATTCGAGTAATTTAAGAATTATTGTTTAAAATAGATATGCATGATTTATGACTCTTTTGTTTGAGAAAATCTGAAACATATTGTTTTTAAAATTATGATGCATTTGATTAAACACAATTTTGAAATGTACGGTTAAGATGCAAATATTGAACTGTGCGGTTTTTAAAATCAAAAGCTTATTATTTGAAGTAGATGCATAAAGAAATTAATTATAAGTGTTTAGAAAGAGAAATTAATAGATAGATAGAGAAATTAATAGATGGATTTTTATCATAAAGAGAAATTAATTGAGAAAATAAGTATTGACATGCCTGCACATTGTACTGATTATTAATATATATCTTTTGGATTTCTTTTTATTATAGATGTTAACAAAAATAAACATTTCATAAGTGAAGATGGTATTGGAAAGCTTATTGGCCATTTCGAGGATGAAACGAGTACTCTACATGAGCAAAGGTCTTTTCAAACATCAGATAAGCTATCTAATGTTATGGAGAAACATCATGCTAGGCCTTTTTGGATTTTACCAGGTATATTGTGTAATATTTATAATTATTTTATTCATATTATAACTCATTTATTGATTATATATCAATAAGTTATCTTAAAGCATTGTTTTTAGTTATTGTGTATTTATTATCCTCATTGTTTGATATATGCAGAGAATATCTATCATCCACTTCATATAAGGAACAATTTTCTCCTTCTCAATCTAAATGCCCTTTTGTTCAATCAAGATATAAGATGGAACAGATCAGAGAAAGATTATGTCAAAAATCATTCAAATATTGATGAAAAAGGAATGTTTATAAGTCGGAGATGTTTTGAATTTTTAGATTCTATTCTTCAACACTTTCATGTTGGTGTTTGTTCATCCACATTTAAAAGTAAGCGCTCTCTATATGCCCCCTTCAGCGCTTCATGCTTCCGCCTCAATCATGCACCTTTGGACCTCTGCCAACCAAATCAATCCCTTCCTTCCTCGCTTGCATGCGTCCTCTTTTCTTTATCATATCAGCAACAAAGACCAACAATATATTAGCACCGTCAGATAATGATCGATACCCTTTCAAAGATTTTTGCACAGTTATCCCCCCCCCTCTCTACGAGAACGTACGTGCCACCTTTTTTAGATCTTCGTGAGGCAACTCCCTCTCTTGCATGTGCTAGCCTTCCACTCGATTGCATGCCCTGCTCTCCGTCCATTTGTTCACTTTCATATCCATAACTGTAGTAAGCTGCATCATTAAGACTCGTGTAATTCCCAAAAAATAGTGGATGCAATACTTAAACTCCACCATGAAGACTCAAAAAATTATGCCATCCAATTCAGATGGAAGAGAAATAGAAGCATGACCTAGCAAGGGTGGTGAATAAGATAACTTTTCTGTTAGAGGAAATATCATTATATAATATGGTTTGCAGGTATGGTTGTCGAAAGCACATTAGCTTCAGATAAGCTCTTCTTTAAATGGTTTCACCTCCTTAGAAAGGCTCATCTCCTCCGTGTGTAAACCCAATAGTGGCCAAAGTAGTGTGTAAATAGTGGCCTTTGTAGCACTGCATCCATTGCCACGAACTTCTAATTGTAAGTATGAATGAAGATGAACCATCTAATAAGTTGCTTAATCACTTCATGCACCACATCAGATCCATATGTAATTGCAATAAGAGGAATTCCTGTATTAGGCACAACATCCTCCAAGAAAACATGCATGGCATTAGCAGCAAACATATTGAGGACCTCATTCGCATCCTTTAATGTAAGTATGGATTCCATAGCTCCTTCATCTATACATAAATCATTTGACGACTTCTATTTATAAATACATTCATTGTATTAACACCTTCAAGAACATCAAGAACCTCATCAAATACAATTTCATCCATTATCACTTTCTTCCTGCATACGATTGGCATTCTCATCCAATCTTGCCATCAAGTCTTCATGATCTCACATTTCTAGCATCCAAATAGGGAGAGAGAATGTCTCCGACATCCACCCCTACTAAACCTGCACATCGTCGCGATGGGCCAACCTACAGATTCAAGTAGAACATATCAAATTCTTTTGTAAATAAATTTTAAATTATCAAAGTTTTATTTTATCATGCATTCATACTTTGTGCATTTAAATAGATTATTACAAATCTTCAAAAAACAAATTAGATTTAAGTCATATAAATATCATGTTATATCTCTGAATCCACATTAAAAAAAACATTTATAGGAATAAATCATAAGTTTCATAGTCCTTCTGTTCATGTAACTTGCTTGGAATAAGTAACTTATCCTGCATAATAGCATATACCAAAAAATTTTGCTCATCAGTTAATAGAATTATATGCCTCCTACTTTTATTTCCTATGGTCTGACTCTCCATTCATTTCTTTTTTTCATATCATTTCTTTCTTGCTTTATTACTTCATCCCAACTCAGCTCTTTATTTATTTTTAACAAATCGACCTATACCAAAATTGGGTGCGACTCCTGGACTTGTCCACCCGATCAAGTTTATTCCACTTGTTTGCCAAACCAACATAGCACACGACAAAACTATGTCAACCCTACATGAAATCGATGTCAGCTCGTGGTAGAATTTCATATCTTAATAAAGAAAAGTGCAAACAATTAGCACATATACCTTTTGAAAGCAAAAAGTTTTCATCAACTGTTACTACCTTTTTCAATCATAGGAAATTATTTAGGAGAATTTTTATCAAACATTCTTCAAGCATCAATGTTTCATATTTTGAATCATACATTTAGTAAACAAAAAACTGATAATAAAAAATTCATAGATATAGAAAACCACAAGACAATTATTCTATCAATTTCTTTTCCCTCTTATTCATAAGTTTATAAGAGTTTTTGATATTTTGTTCTATGTTCCGAATAGCCTCTTGTACCCATTTCCCAATATTTTTGTCATTATCCATTTTAGTATAAACATTTTTATCATATGTTTGAAATTTGAATTCATCAAATGTATCTTGATCACAATCATTCTCATTCTCTAAGATTTTAAGTTCATCATTCATAATATGTATGTCTTCTCTTTCATCAACTTTTATTGATTTTTGAAGTTCATTTTCATCATTCTTTATATTTACACATTCATCTTTATTAATCCTTTTGAATGTACTTTGATCGTCCTTTTTATCAAGAGATCTAGTTTCATCATGAGTGTTACTTATAAATTTTGGTTTTAGAAGATCATTATTAAAGCATGTACCTTGACTTTCAAATTTGTTCATAGATTTTAATGCTCTCTTTGTTTTCTCATTATAGCTCTTAGGTCTCCACTGTTTTTGAATGTTGTTATATATTTTAGGTCTAAATTTAGTTTGGTATAAGTATTCTCTCATCCCTCCTCTACCTAAGTTTAAATGAAAAGGTAATTGGGTTTGGAAGTCACAAATCTTAAGGTCATGTGTAATAACTAAGTGTAATTTGCATGCATCATCATAAAAAAGACAATCATTATATGCATGACCTAACTCATCACACCAAAAGCATCTTGTTGGACATTTCATTCTCCTATGCATAGCCCTAGGGATGGATCTCGTATGCTCCAACATATTGTTGTTTTCATGCACTTTTGTAGATAAGGTTTGAGATTCATGTTCATGCTTGCATTTACATCTAGGTAATTCATTAACGTGTTTGGTCAATTTATCAATTTAAATTTTGAAATTTGAAACAACTTCTTTTAATATACCACACATCACATGACTTAAATTGGAAAACTCACTAAGTTTATTAATTAAGAGAAATACTTCTTCAAATTTAGCTTGATTTGATGACTTTAGATTATCCCCTAGTTCTTTGAATTGTAATTCAAAATCTAAAATCATACTCGTAATTAAGTCTTCCATAGTAGAGTTCTTCTCATTTGTATTTAATTTAACTATCTTCTTCTTACCCATTGAAAATCAATAAAAATAAGTCTCAAAAGATTGATCAATACCT
Organism: Ceratopteris richardii; assembly: GCA_020310875.1. Classification (NCBI taxonomy): domain Eukaryota; kingdom Viridiplantae; phylum Streptophyta; class Polypodiopsida; order Polypodiales; family Pteridaceae; genus Ceratopteris; species Ceratopteris richardii. Next base: position 30,411,772 of record CM035431.1, on the reverse strand, counting down.
GAAAGATAGCTGGAAGAAGAGGCTCAATGTGAATGTGTGTGTAAACTTTACACAATTTGAGTTGCTTAAATTCTAATACATCAAAATCTATTGAATGAATGTGCAAACATCTCCGCTTCAGATGTCGATGAGAGGGTGGCGAGAAGAGGATTACCACTTGCTTATTCCCGTGGAGGTGCTCAGAGCATAAGCTCAGCCCTCAACACTCAAGGAATTACAAGGTTTTAGAATCAAGTTGCCGCTCCCATGGAAGAAGCCCGCGACTATTTGCTAACTTCATCAATGCATATGCAAGCAGATAGAAACTATATGTACTTGACATGCAATGTTGTTCTTCACGTCAGGTTCAAATGTGGGAGCGATTCGTGATGAATGGTGGATCAATTCAACCATCTCGCTAACGGTGCACGCAGGGTTCTTGGAGCAAGCTCAGGTATCGTGGAAACTCAAAGAACTCAAATCAAACTTAGAATCATTAATCAGATAAATCCAAATTCTCATTCGAAAAAAAAAAGATTAACGTATATGTGGAAAAAAGAACTTTTTGCCCCTTCAAGAACCATTCATCTTTAATCATGAATTGATTAGCATTTTAATGGAAGCAACCTTATCATATCATCAAGAGCTGAATTCAAAAAATGTTGTGAATACACTTATCAACGTGACATGATCAAAGGAGAATATCAAGCTATGTGCAAAACACACAACATGTTACAATCCATTTGAATACATGCGCATACATAAAAGTTGACCTTTAAAAACATAAAGTTCAATTTCCTGAGACCTTAACGTTCGTCTGCAACATTTGTGAGTATTTTAAACAGTGTATGCAATGAAGGCAAATCATCAATATTAAATCATCTTGCATGTACACTGGTTAATGTTCAATTTGTGTAGAATTTTAATATCGTATGATTGTATTATACAATTCAAAACAATTAAAAACATGACTTACAAATGATTAACTCTAAGTAATTGAACTCATGCTTAACACAACAAAACTTTGCATGATTTGCTAACATATCTAAGCTTTGTGTTGTGTTGAGGGATTGGATATCCTTACATGTTCAATCAACTAATGTGGTTGGGAACTAGTATTCTGTAGAAGGAAACAACTCCATTCACCATGATAAATTCCTTGATGCAGGCATAGATGCAATGCCTTGTTGCATGTCATGCATAAACCGAACAAAGCTATAGTTATTAGACACTCGCTTTTCACACAATTCTCCTATCAATTCGCTAGGAACTTTCTTTGAGCGGACAAATTCCACGTTATCTGTTTTAATATATGCATGTACGATCGAAGTTGCTGACTCACTAAGTTTATTAATTAATAGCAATACTTCATCAAATTTAGCTTGATTTGATGACTTTAGATTATCCCCTAGTTCTTTGAATTGTAATTCAAAATCCAAACTCTTACTCTTAATTAAGTCCTCCATAGTAGAGTTCTTCTCATTTGTATTTAATTTAACTATCTTCTTCTTACCCATTGAAAATCAATAAAAATAAGTCTCAAAAGATAGATCAATACCTGAAAGATAGCTCGAAGAAGAGGCTCAATGTGAATGTGTGTGTAAACTTTATATAATTTGAGTTGCTTAAATTCTAATACATCAAAATCTATTGAATGAATGTGCAAACGTCTCCACTTCAGATGTCGATGAGACAGTGACGAGAAGAGGATTACAACTTGCTTATTCCCGTGGAGGTTCTTAGAGCATAAGCTCAACCCTCAACACCCAAGGAATTACAAGGTTTTAGAATCAAGCTGCCGCTCCCATGGAAGAAGCCCGCGACTATTTGCTAACTTCCTCAATGCATATGCAAGAAGATAGAAACTATACGTACCTCAGTTGCAATGCCGTTGTTCACGTCAAGTTCAAATGTGGGAGCGATTCGTGACGATTGGTGGATCAATTCAATCGTCTCGCTAATGGTGCACGGAGGGTGCTTGGAGCAAGCTCGGGTATCGTGGAAACTCAAAGAACTCAAATCAAACTCAGAATCATTAATTGGATAAATCCAAATTCTCATTCAAAAAAGAGATTAACGTATATGTGGAAAAAAGAACTTTTCGCCCCTTCAAGAACCATTCATCTTTAATGATGGATTGATTAGCATTTTAATGGAAGCAACCTTATCATATCATCAAGAGCTAAATTCATGAAATATTGTGAATACACTTGTCAACGTGACATGATCAAATCAGAATATCAAGCTATGTGCAAAACACATAACATGTTAGAATCCATTTGAATACATGCGCATACATAAAAGTTGACCTTTAAAAACATAAAGTTTGATTTCCTGAGACCTTAACGTTCGTCTGTAACATTTGTGAGTATTTTAAACAGTGTATGTAGTCAAGGAAAATCATCAATATTAAATCATCTTGCATGCACACTGTGGAGGTGATCGCAATCCGGGTGGATCGGGTCCGGTCGTGGCACACACAGGGTATGAAGCTAATGAATGTTGGAAGGTTTAGGGAGGTGAAAGTGAAATTAATGTTGAGTATGGAGAAGAGAGAGATGTTGTAATGATTATGGGAATGGGAATGTAGGAGTGCAAGTTAGATTGATGAACATGAATGATAACAATTAAAGAGAACCATACACACAAATCAAAATTGGAAGGAAGAATGGTCCATTGAAGGAACTTCTTAAACACTTCTTAACTCCAATCCATATGCATAGTCTTCTTTGGATGATATGTATGCATGACGAGAATAGATGGAATCCTTACACATAAATTAGTTTTGAAAGGAAGAATGGTCCAATATTGGAGCTTCTTATACACTTTCAGAAACTAATCAATATGTATGGGTATGTATGGATTATATGCATGCAAGTGAATTATGATGATAGAGTTTAATCATAAGCTCATTGAAACATCCTCACTGGTTCAACCCAATCCTGCGGAGCCTTCTCACACATAGAAGAAAATAGAAGACATGTAAAAATACTTAAGAAACTAAGAGACAAGATAGAAGAGACAAGTGACAAGTGACATGAATTAAAAGGATTTGAATTAAGTTACATGTATAAGATCGTCGTGGTACGTAAAGCTAAGGAGTCTACTAATCAAAGACGGTTCCGATCCTCAAACCATGATAGTTCAACCGAATGTCATACGTAAGAAGGTGAGTTCCACTTCATTGACCCTATGTATGTCTAGGCTCGTAACGTCTAACTAAAGAAGTCTAAGACTCATTAAAACTAGCTCTAACTCACTCACACGCTCCACCGAGGGTGAGTCAAGATAGAGATGCTGGTTTCAAGAGCCTATCCTAGATTGGAGTTCTAACTTAAATTTGAAACTAGGTACTATACTCATAATAGCCCACCTTGGATCCTCACTTGCTCAACCAAGGGTGATCCTCTCAAGGAAACCGTAAGCTAGCAAGAGCCCTATGGATGCCTAACAATGATCCTCTAGGAGTTTGGAGGAGGGTTTATATAGTTTTTTGAATGAATTTGGGCCCTTGGATCTAGAGAACTCAACTCTCAACTCTAGGATGACTACTTTCAATTACAACCATTTGATTAATCAAATCAATGGCTTGGAATTGTTCTTTCTATCAAATCTATTGTAAAGGAGTGAAATTTAGGTGCCTTCATTCTCCACCATTGGATCTGAGGATGATCTGGACCGTCGAATCAGTGCTCACATTAGTTTGGATAAGATAAGCCACTATTTTTGGAGAAAAGTTGCATTATTGATCTTGGATTTTCAAAAAAGTCTTCTTTTATGGAAAACTCGTGGATCCTCGTTGCTTTAAGGATAAGTGAATCTCCACCCTTGAATATGAGCTCATCTTGATCGTACAACATGGCTCAATCAGCTTTCACCATGTGGTAGCCCTTCAACCCTTCAATTTGCTTATACTAGAAAACTGCGGTGATCCTGAAAACTGGACTTTGTGCTCTTTGACCCTCCAAATAGGCTTTGATGAAGATGAAACTTTGTAGGACTATGTTTCCAAAGATCTTCAGGAATATGCAAAAAAAACTTCCATCTGAATCTTCCTTGTACAAGTTTGTCTACATTTGGAAGCTTGCAAAGGTGGCATTAAGGTCTCTAGGAAGCTCTGATAGCCTTGAAACTTTGTACAAATATGTAGCCACATATGGTCTTTATACATGCCAAACCATATGGCTAACATAAATTTCTATACAAGAATTTGTAGGGTCAAACTAGAAAAAATACATTTTTACAAAATGAACATAGCATATCAATGTGCTACAAAATCCATTTTCTACTGAAATTTGGGCTATAGATTGCCTTTGACAATCTTTACAAGTATATGAATTTTCATCTAATATGGTGACAATGAAATTTTTGCCCTAATTTCCTAACTTTGACCAGCTTTGACCGCTACCATGGACTTTCTTGATTTCTTTGAAACTTTGTATGTGAGCTTCCTTTGACATCCTTGATGCATCCTGGACTTTTCGGAGAATTCTGGCTACCTTCATCAAATATGTTTTTTGTGGGCCTTCACAAGTGAAAGAGGAGAGAAAATCTCGACGACATTCGCCCCCACTAAACCTACGGTTCCTCCGGAAGCGCCAGTCTAGTGTTCCTAAAAACATAAGTTTCAAGCATCATATTCTTTTAAAGGAAAATAGGCAACAGGAAGGAGAGATTGATGATATGCATGAATGAGAAGGCAACATGATATCAAGCAACATATGTATGAAAGGAAAAATTAAAACAGGCAACATGAATATGCATAAATAAATAGGTAACATGAACATGCAACATTGTTATGAATGAGTAGGCAACGTGACATGAAGCAAAATTTGCATGAAAGAAAGAATTGAAACACGCAACATGAATATGCATGAACAAATAGGCAACATATATGCAAATGAACAAGCAACATTGACAACAAGAAAGAAAACAAACAAGCATCAATATGAAGTGGAAATGGATGTATTGAGTCGTTTTAAGCATCACTTCCTCTCATCTTGAAGAAAAATTTGTGCCTTTTTCATAAAGCAATCTACCTTAAATACGATTATAAACAAAGATTTAGGATTTTCAAGAGACATCTTTCATCTTTAGCTTATTTTAGATCAACTCCTTTCCTACATAAATATGAATATGCTCTTTCTCTAATAACATGCAAGCAAATCTAACCAAACTCCACTAATGCATAAATCTGCCTATATAGCCCGTGATTTATTCTACTATGCCTCTTTATCCTCCTTTGGATTGCTTTTTTTTTTTTTCTGATGATGATGATTCAGCAACTTTATGGTTACGATCACTTTTTTGGGGTGGAAGAAAGTGTAAACTTCCTGGTAACATGTAGCTTTTTTTTTATGACGGGAAAAAATTAAACCCCGATACAAGGTACAACCATTTTTGATGACGGAGAATAGTCATTTAAACTCCGGTACAAGTGCTGTGAGATGGACTAAGGATGTAGAAACATGCAATAGCAGGAGCTAGGATTTCAACAATTATGCTTTCGATACAAGTTACATATGCATGTTTATATATGAAAGTCATGTCACCAAAATAAACCTCCAAATCTACATGCCCTATCTTTCCACAATCCTAGATTATAATCAATTTCTTAGTAGATAAGTTACTACTTAAGATAAAATTTTACACAAGTAGAGAAATCATCATTTGCCTTTTTTTTTTTGACTCAAGTAATGTGGATATGCAATGCAATGCAAAGACTGAAAACAAACATGCATGAAACAAGAATGGAAAAAAAGTAGAATGAACTTGAAAAAAAACAAAGCAACATGAACTTGAAAAATTAATGATGTTTTTATATGTTTTTTATATTTTTTCCTTTATTTATTTATTTATTTTTATTTTTATAACATGGATACTCTTGTTTATGAATTGGCCTCATTGTTGTCATCTTCTTCAATGTCTTCATCCAAAATGTACTTTTCATTATCGCGTTTCTTGAATAGCTTTATCCTTTTACCTACAATCAAAGTTTTTAGTGCAACACCATTTAATTCACAAAGAGCATACATACCATTGTTGTTGACTTTTGATACAATGTATGGCCCAAACCACCGTTGAGTGAGATTTTTGCATGCAAATAATACTTGTTCTTCATTCTAGATTCTCTTAATTTTTCAACGGCATCATCAAGTCTTAATTTACCTTGTTCTAACTGTTTAATATGCAAACTCAAAAAATCATCAGTAGACATGTTTTCAGACCAAGGCAAATTTGACCATGCAGAAATATGAGACTGAATTGGAAACAATGGTTTTTGACAGTACATGAGTTCAGCAGGCATATACCCAGTAGTATGTGTGCATGTCATTCTATCTGCCCAAAGTGCAAAAGGTAAGAATCTAGGCCATTGTTTGTGCAACAGCGTAACGACTGGAACTACTCATGAATGAGTGACTCTCCTCCCAACCTTATGCCTGTATGTATAGCTACTTGAACTAATGAGGACCACAAATGTAACTAGAGTCCACAAGTGCATGTGCAATCTCCTCCACTCCTTTCATATCCACCACTAGAGTCTATTAGTGGCTAGAGTGATCTCGACCACTTCTTTAGTACCTTCCACTAGAGTCCACTAGTGGTTGTTGTACTCACCTCTTGAGTTAAGTCCACTAGACTCAAGTTAACTCACGTTAGCTTGAGTTAGAAGGCTCTAGAGCTCTTTGGGAAAAACTCTCTCGCCATGCTCCGCATGGGAGTTGAACCCAATACCTCCTCCTTCACAACCATGAGACTTAACCACTAGGCTAAGTGGATTACTTGAATATGAGAGCACATGACTTATGCTTGAGTCTACTCTTGAGATCTTTGGTCCTACAGACGAGTGACCAAACGGTATCCGATTTCAGATTTGTCTGAAGCCATCGGATCCCTAGATCATAAACTTACTTTATTACATTCTTTCCCCCTTGGAAAAGATTTTTGTCCTCGAAAATAAATCTATATATATAACTGTAGGCAACCCCCGAGCCTCATGTTCTAAAACTTGAAGAGCATGCATTCATTCAATCAGGTTATTTACTTAGAAACTTGAAAGTAAAAAACCTTCTTTATTTGGGACCAACTTAAAACTTGAAAGCTGGAAAACATCGTTGGATTGTGGAAACTTTTTCCCATGTTGAATTTTCTTCAGTTCCATCTTTCGATTTTACTAAACACTCTTCGTACAAGTGACTTCTTGTACGTTTATCTCAGGTGCGAAGTATCCTTTCAGGTTCATGAGGAACTGTTTCATTTACTGGAATAGGAAGTATAACATGTTGTCCAACTAGATTATCTGAATCTGTTAGACTCTTTCTAAGTCGACTAACATGGAACATTGGATGAATCCAACTATCATCTGGAAGTTTTAGTTCATAAGCCCACAAACCAACTTTCTTGGTGATTGGAAAAGCACCGCAATATCTAGGCGACAACTTGGCGCATTGACCAGTCTTGAACTTTTCCGATCTTTTAGGAATACGAAGATAAACTTGATCGCCAACCTGAAAAGTAACATCTCTTCGCTTCGGATCTGCATAAGCTTTTGCATGATCTTGAGCTTTCTTTAGATTTTCTTTAGCTAACTTGAGCTTAAAGTTCATGTCTTGAAGAAACTCTTGAGCTGCTTGAACTCGTTCATTTTGAAGTCCTACTGCATAAGGAGACCTAGGTTGGAAACCATACATCAACATGAATGGGCTAAATTGAGTTGATGAATTGTTGGCACTATTATAGGCAAATTCAGCTAATGGAAGATAATCTTCCCAATCAGTCTGTTTGGAAGTAACATAAGCTCTGAGTATGTCTTCCAAAATCTGATTGACTTTCTCTGTCTGTCCATCCGTCTGCGGATGTTCAGCTGTACTTAAACTTAGTTTAGTTTCAAGTCTACTAAAGATTGCTCGCCAAAAATGACTTGTAAATCGAGCATCTCTATCAGAAACTATGTCCACTGGAAGACCATAGAGTCTATAAAGTTGATTTACAAATATTTTTGCAAGTTCTGGAGTCTTATAAGTAGTCTTGACTGGAATAAACTGAGCAAGTTTAGTCATTCGATCAACGACAACCCAGACTGAATCAAAGCCTTTCTGAGTGCGGGGTAATCCAGAAATGAAATCCATGGAAATACTTTCCCACTTTCCTTTGGGAATTTCCAAAGGATGCAGCAATCCTCCAACTTTAAGTCATTCAAACTTATTTACTTGACATTTATGGCACTTGGACACATAGTTTTGCACATCTTGATGCAAACTAGGCCAATAAAAATGTCTTTTTACTAACTCATAGGTTCGGTTAATACCAGGATGTCCAGCACTTGGAGCATCATGGCATTCGAAAAGTACTTGTTTCCGTATGTGCGAGGTACTTGGGACATAAACCTTACCTTTATAAAGCAAATATTCATCTTGGAGAGAATAGTGTTTAAACTTTCTCTTAGAAGTACTTGCTTCATTTTGTTCAGCTTACTCAGCTACTTTCCAAGCTTGACTCTAGCTTGGATCTTCTTTGCAGCTTCCTCTCAAAGTTGAAATAAATTCACTTTGAATTTGCACAAAACTTAGGTTGTTCAGCATTGGCATCCGACTTAAGGCGTCTGCCACTGCATTGAACTTTCCTTTTCTATACCTGAGTTCATAATCGAACTCTTGCAACTGTTCAGCCCACCTCACTTTTGAGTCTACTTTTGAGATCTTTGGTCCTACAGACGAGTGACCAAACAATATCCGATTTCAGATCTATCTGAAGCCATCGGATCCCTAGATCATAGAATTACTTTATTACAGTTTGATGTCACCATTACATGCTTTAGATATGGCTTTCACAATTAGTTAAGTCTTCTCTTGCAAGTACAATGTAACGCATTTTGTCAATACCTTTAGGCATAGTTATAAGATCTACTACCCACTTGTAGTGAATACAGGGTGGATAAGTAGGATGCAACGGATCTCTATGTTTGACTGAAGAATGAAGTTGGCAAGTAGAACATGTAGAACATCGCTACTAATGTCAACATACATCCTAGGCCAATAATAGGCACTTCTAATTTTTTCATATGTTCCAAAAAATCCTTTATGACCTGCCCATAACGTCTCATGCATCTCCTTCATTACTTGCAATTGAAGACATCTCTTTTCTGGGACTCATTGTGGATTCTTAACCTTACCCTTAGCATGTCTCCAAAGATAACCGTTACGTAGGAAAAAATTATAAGCTCGTTTCCTAATGTTACGGAATCTGTTCGTAGTCCAACTAGGAATTGGTTGTAGTGCACTCAGATACTTTCCTATGTCTCTCCATTCATCTTCGTACTCAGACTCATGAAATTGCTCATACTCGTATATATGTGGAACATAATCAATTAATTTCATATTCTTTATTAGATCACTTTCAAGGTCATCAAATCTAGCTCTTGATAACATATCAGCAACTGAATTTGACTTACCTGAAATATGAACTAACTCAGGATTTATGAAATTAATATATGAGATCCATCTAAGCATGGCTATATCAGGAGACAAACAATTCGCTATCATTCTAATGAGAGGCAAACAATCAGTTTCAACTTTGACATTTGCACCAATGAAATATTCTTTGTCTATTTTCAAAGTTGTTACCATACCCCATAGTTCTCGTTTGATCTGTGGATATTTTCATTGTGTTTCATGTAAAATTTTGGCACCAAACCTAATTGCGTATCTATTCCCTTTACTATCATCTTGACTTATGACCCAACCTATACCAATAGGACTAGTATCAACAGTCAATATAATAGGTTTGTTAGCAGAATAGTCTACACGCTTAAGGATTGGAGCTTCAAGCAATAATTTCTTCAATTTACGCATAGCTTGAGTGTGTTGGTCACTTGGAATAAATTTTCGTTTCTTCCCCAACAAGTCATAAAGACAATCAGCAACATGAGCAAAGTGTGGGATCCAAATAACATAAAAGATGCAAGCACCAAGAAATCTACGTACCTCACTCACATTGTTACATGTTTCAGAAATCTTGCTAATGGCATCAACTTTTTGTGGGTATGGCTTTCGACCATAATGGCCACATAAATTTCCAACAATAAGAACCTCGTTGACACCAAAAACAGATTTTTCTATGGACGATGTGAGACCTAGCTCTTCAAATCGTTCAAATATTCTTTCACAATCAGAGATATGGTCAAGAACAAATTTACGACATCCAGATGAATCTAAAGTAATGTCCTTTACACGTTCCTCACTCCCTTTAATTGGAATATCATCAATGAATGGCATAGTTATATGAGGGATAAAATCATGTAAGACCATATTCATAGCACTCATCATATGAGCCATAGAATTAGTCGCTCCTTGAGGTAAAGTACACATTCGCACTAAGCCTAAAGGAGTTTTCATTGTGGTAATGTCACGACTATCAATTACTAATTGGAATTGATCATATCCAGAATATAAATCACCCATTGAATAGATAGAATGTCCTAAAAATGATTCAACAAACTCATCTACAATGGGTCCTGTTCCTACATTCCTTATGGTGACTTTATTGACAGGTTGGAGATCTTGAATAAAACGTAGTTTCCCATTCTTTTTAGGCACAGTGAACCATCTATTTGAGTAAGCTTCAAAAGATGGCTCTAAAATTCTCATGTTTATCTTCTCCTTAAGTAGTTTCATTAGCTCAGGTAAGTGAGCCTTTGGAACTGGTATAGGACGAAGATTCCATGGAATATGTGGAATAGTAAAGATTATCATGGGTGCAACTAGCTTAGGATCTTCACAACCAATCTCATGAGGATACATAGTAAAGGCTTTTCCATGGCTATGTATGACTCCTTCAAATTTATCTCTCTCAGCTGGCAAAAGAAAGTCATCATCTCTACCAATTTTCACCTGTTTGATTGTCTCATCCGTGAATGTATGTCCTATGTTTTTCTTATCCGGAAGAATTGGATCATTTTTCACATCAATAATTTTTTCATTACTTCCTTGAGGTAATGATTGAGCTATGGGTTTGATTTTTTGTCTACAATTTTGTACTTTGTTTCAACTAAGGCATCATGTGTTTGGTTAAATTTTGAGCACTTGTCAACATTGAGAGCATACTCTTGGATTAGAGCATACTCATCAAGGGAAGAAAGAAGAATAATATGGGAATTAGAATTTTTGTTGTTTTTATAATTTTTTTGGGTTTTTTGGATAAAAGACTTGGACAATTGACTCTTATGAAGAAAATCTAATCTAGAATGTGGAAAACAAAGTGAAAAACTATTATACATGTTGGTTGGATGCGAGATGTCAAACCAATATCCACGGTTGTCATATGTAGCTCCAAACATGAATCGAGGTGCACAATAACTACAAGCATGCTCATGACTCTGAGTAACAATAGGTTTGTTTCTAATTGACAATCGATTCCTAGGATGATTCACTCCTACTGTCATGACTTGAAGTGATTGCATTCCATCCTTAGGCTTAAATCTAGCATAGGTAGACCCATCATCCATGGCTTTAGTTTCCATACGACTCTCACAAATAAAGGGTTGACCTAAGAGAACTTCATAGGAGCAATTATCTTGAATAAAAAAGTGAAACTCTTCTGTGATTCCTCCTATGGATATGGGCACACTAGCACAAGCTCCATACAGGGTACCTACACCATTATCTGCAGTTCTCATACGCCATCCACAATCTTTATCTATGGGCCATCGAAACTTATCATAGACTTCTCTTGAGATCACATTGATTTTGGAGCCGAAATCTACTAATGCATTTACAGTGATAGTGTTCTTATCATTTCCTATTTTAACATGCATCTCTGATGTACCTCTAGACCAAAATGTTCTTTTAAAGTGACTTTCAGGATTGTTTTCATGATTTTCATGGTCAGGTTGAATAGGTCCTAAGAAATTTTTATTAACATTTACTTCATCATCATCAAAGTCCTCTTCATCAGATTCATCAAAGTTTAAGGCTTCATTCATAGCTTGATCTTGATCTAGAGAATCTTGCATCTCAGTATCTAGATTAAGCGGAAACCTCTTCCTTTTAATTAGGCCGATAAAGTTATCTTTAAAAACAGGCTTTGCAATAGAGAAAACTTGTTCTAAAGACATAAGCACTTGACTCTTAAGCAAAATGTCATCTAAAATCTCCATAGGATCTATTTTTCTCTCAATTTCTGAAATCAAGATGGCTTTAGGTTTTCTCTTTGGTTTCTTTTGTTTTTGCTCAAGGTCTTGTTTTTGTTCATGTTCTCGTGTTTGGTCTTCAGTTTGTTTTGATTGTTCTTGTTTATCTAAAGGCTTTGGTTCTGTTTTTCTTTGCTTTGTCTTCTTCCCTTTTTGTTTCTCCTCTTGTTTTTGTTCATTGGATTGTGATTCTTGTTTTTTATCTTTGGATTGTGATGTTTCTCCCTGCTCTATGATTGTTTCTATTCCCTCTGAGGTTTGTTTTCGGGTTACTCTTCTTTCACTAGGCTCAACTTCATCTCTTTTTCGTTTTTCTTCTACATTGGATATGTGAGAAATAAGAGATTGATCTTCTATTGGTGACTCCCAAGCCGTTATTCTTCTAATCTCATCTTGTGTTCTTACTAAAGACTCTATGGAAAAGTCACCTTCCTTTGTGGGTTTACTTCATTCTACTTGTTGTTAATCAAGAGCTTCTAGTTTCACTCCTCTAGTTCCTACGTCCGTTATGGTTATATTTTCATAATGTTTTTTCATTCCTCCCTTACCATAATTTCCTTGCAAAGGTAGCCTATATCGATAGTCACATATTTTCTTTTCTATGTCTATTACTAGTTGTTGCTCCTTAGCAGCCTTCAATAGTTCACAATCTCTCAAAAAGTTCTCTAACAAATCACACCAAGGACACCTACGAGGGCCACACACAAAACCATTTTGATTTTGAGGATTTTGATTAACTTGTGGTGGGAAATTTTGAAATTGAGGATTTTGTTCATAAGGTATTGCGTGAACAAGATAATTAGGATTTTGATAAGGCAATTGATGTATTTGAGGAGCTTGGGGAGCAACATGTGGTACTTGAGGTGTAAGAGGAGATTCCATATTATACGGTTGATGATTTTGAAATTTTTGATTTTGAGGATTTTGAAAAGCTATTTGTGAAGCTTGAGGATACATGTTTTGATACATTTGAGGATTTTGCACATGAGGATGAGGATTTTGCATTGAAGGATTATGCATTGGAGGAACTTGATATGCTTGAGTAGGAGCTACTTGTGGATTTTGATTGGTAGCTTTAACATGTTGATTAGGCTCTTGAAAAGACATTGGGCTCATTTGATTTTGGAAAGTTTTGGTGTAATTAGATTGTAAAGCATCTATAGTCTTGGCCAAATTGGATTGTGTAGCAATAAGACTTTTCATTTTCTTAGTGAGAATTCACACTTGAGATTGTTCAACTACACTTTTATTTGGCTCTACTTTAAGACCTTGAGTAGGCTCCATCATTTGAGGAATAGGAGTAGAGTCAAAAAGCATAGCATGGGATTGTTTTCTAACTTGCTCCTTAGTTTGTGGAAGGCTAGCTTGAGGAAGACTAGTTTGCTCATAAATCATGGATTGTCTTTGATGTCTATGGGCTACAGCCTCTACTACTTTATGCACTTTTTGCCAATTGTCAGCAAGACCATAATGCTTATCTCGTTCTTCTAATCGCCGTTCAACTTCCCTACGAGTTTCAGGATGAAGAAGCTTAAGAAAATTGATAACAAGATCAGGTTCCAAAGTTATCTTATCCTCATCAGGAAGTTGTTCATAGCGTCTAATATACTCATTTTGTAAGTGAGTAATAGAGCTACTATGCTTTGGTGAATTGACCCATCGTAAGAATCCATCCTGATTATGTTGGCTATAATCTTCAAGATAGAATTCTTTGAGCATATCCTTTCTAACATCACTCCAAGGAAGACTATCATATTGAGTGACACGGTTTATGATAGAGCTATCAACAATTCCTTCAAAGAATGATATCAAAAGATCTTCGAGAAGACCAAAAATCATAGCTTGCTCTTCAAACAAATCTAAGTAGCTTGTGATGTTGATGCCATTGAATTTTCCCTTCTCTCTCAACATAAAAGAGACTATTCTTTGGCCTTCTTTCTCAACAATAAGGGATTTGAACCCTTCCTCAATCTTATGTGAATAAGCAAGTGATGCACGATGCTCTAGATCTCTCACAAATGCGTTTACTTCACGACGAAGATGTGCATGATACTGTGAGAAATCCAGTGCAACACTCAAGACTGATGATGATGAAATGATGAGGATGAAAAATATGAAACAAAGGATATGGATCACAACCTCCCAACAAGATCAGAAGCAAATGCCACGAAGCGTTTCACGTCAAATGTGGAGGTGATCGCAATCCGAGTGGATCGGGTCGAGTCGTGGCACACACACGGTGTATGAAGCTAATGAATGTTGGAAGGTTTAAGGACGTGAAAGTGAAATTAATGTTGAGTATGGAGAAGAGAGAGATATTGAAATGATTATGGGAATGGAAATGTAGGAGTGCAAGTTAGATTGATGAACATGAATGATAAGAATGAAAGAGAACCATACACACGAATCAAATTTGGAAGGAAGAATGGTCCATTGAAGGAGCTTCTTAAACACTTCCTAATTCCAATCCATATGCATAGTCTTCTTTGGATGATATGTATGCATGACGAGAATAGAAAGAATCCTTACACATAAATTAGTTTCGAAAGGAAGAATGCTCCAATATTGGAGCTTCTTATACACTTTCAGAAACTAATCAATATGTATGGGTATGTATGGATTATATGCATGCAAGTGAATTATGATGATAGAGTTTAATCACAAGCTCATTGAAACATCCTCACTGGTTCAACGCAATCCTGCGGGGCCTTCTCACACATAGAAGAAAATAGAAGACATGTAAAAATACTTAAGAAACTGAGAGACAAGAGAGAAGAGACAAGTGACAAGTGACATGAATTAAAAGGATTTGAATTAAGTTACATGTATAAGATCCTCATGGTACGTCAAGCGAAGCAGTCTACTGATCAAAGGCGGTTCTGACCCTCAAACCATGACAGTTCAACCGAATGTCATACGTAAGAAGGTGAGTTCCACTTCATTGACCCTATGTATGTCTAGGCTTGTAACGACTAACTAAAGAAGTCTAAGACTCATTAAAACCAGCTCTAACTCACTCACACGCTCCACCGAGGGTGAGTCAAGATAGAGATGCTGCTTTCAAGAGCCTATCCTAGATTGGAGTTCTAACTTAAATTTGAAACTATGTACTATACTCATACTAGCCCACCTTGGATCCTCACTCGCTCAACCGAGGGTGATCGTCTCAAGGAGATCTTAAGCTAGCAAGAGCTCTATGGATGCCTAACAATGATCCTCTAGGAGTTTGGAGGGGGGTTTATATAGTTTTTTGAATGAATTTGGGCCCTTGGATCTAGAGAAATCAACTCTCAACTCTAGGATCACTACTTTCAATTACAACCATTTGATTAATCAAATCAATGGCTTGGAATTGTTCTTTCTATCAAATCTAGTATAAAGGAGTGAAATTTAGGCGCCTTCATTCTCCACCATTGGATCTGGGGATGATCTGGACCGTCGGATGACTGTTGACATCAGTTTGGATAAGATAAGCCACTATTTTTGGAGAAAAGCTGCATTATTGATCTTGGATTGTCAAAAAAGTCTTCTTTTATGGAAAAACTCGTGGATCCTCCTTGCTTTAAGCATAACTGCATCTCCACCCTTGAATATGAGCTCATCGTGATCGTACAACATGGCTCAATCAGCTTTCTCCATGTGGTAGCCCTTCAACCCTTCAATTTGCTTATACTAGAAAATCGCGGTGATCTTGAAACTAGACTTTGTGGTCTTTGACCCTCCAAATAGGCTTTGATGAAGATGAAACTTTGTAGGACTATGTTTCCAAAGAACTCCTTGAGGAATATGCAAAAAAAACTTCCATCTGAATCTTCCTTGTACAAGTTTGTCTACATTTGGAAGCTTGCAAGGTGGCATTAAGGTCTCTAGGAAGCTTTGATAGCCTTGAAACTTTGTACAAATATGTAGCCACATATGGTCTTCATACATGCCAAACCATATGGCTAACATAAATTTCTATACAAGAATTTGTAGGGTCAAACTAGAAAAATTACATTTTTACAAAATGAACATAGCATATCAATGTGCTACAAAATGTGTTTATTGCTGAAATTTGGGCTATAGATTGCCTTTGACAATCTTTAAAAGTATATGAATTTTCATCTAATTTGGTGACAATGAAAATTTTGCCCTAATTTCCTAACTTTGACCAGCTTTGATTACTACTATGGACTTTCTTGATTTCTTTGAAACTTTGTATGTGATTTTCCTTTGACATCCTTGATGCATCCTGGACTTCTCGGGGAATTCCGGCTACCTTCATCAAATATGTTTTTTGTAGGCCTTCACAAGTGAGAGAGGAGAGAAAATCTGGACGACAACGCTGGTTAATGTTCAATTGGTGTAGAAATTTAATATCGTATGATTGTATTATAGAGTTCAGAACAACTAAAAATATGACTTACAAATGATTAACTCTGAGTAATTGAACTCATGCTTAACACAACAAAACTTCGCATGATTTGCTAACATATCTTAGTTTTGTGCTGTGTTGAGGGATTGGATATCCTCACATGTTCAATCAACTAACTCGGTTGTGAACTAGTATTGTGTAGAAGGAAACAACTCAATTCACCATGATAAATTCCTTGATGCAGGCATAGATGCAATGCCTTGTTGCATGTCATGCATAAACCAAACAAAGCTATAGTTATTAGACACTCGCTTTTCACACAATTCTCCTATCAATTCGCTAGTAACTTTCTTTGAGCGGACAAATTCCACGTTATCTGTTTTAATATATGCATGTAGGATCGAAGTTGCTGAAGTTAAAAAAACATTTCCTAATTTCAGGAACATATAGATTCACACTATACTAGGTCCCATCAAGTGTTTTTCTTTATCGATTCCTTATTTCATGTGCTAAATCATTAAACCTAGAGGAATTATTAACTTACAAGAACGGAACATCACTCAACAGAGATTCGCAAAGTGGCAAAATTGTGAAAAAGGAAAGAACTGTAATATGCATAATAACTATCTAGATCAATTATAATTGAAAAAAACATGAATCTTACCAAAACTTCCACATCATAAATTCGTTCGTCAATTGAAACTCTTGATATGACCATCCTTGTTTAATATGATCAACAACTCAACTTTATTCTCTGTTATTCTCTAAGATTTCTATGACATTCAAAGTAGAATTTTGATATGAATGCATAATTGCATCACCTTAGATTACTTTCAGAGAGAGATTCTTCAATCACAGAGCACTGTCTCATTGTTTTGAATTCATATCAACTCCTCATCATTCTTAGTGCAACTTGTTCAAGCTTTAACAAAACATAATAATCTCTTCAATATGATAGTCCGTTGATCATCTTAGCTTCAGAAATTGATCAAGAAACACTGATTTAAAGCTTTTCCATGAGTCACATGTGTCATGGACAAAGGAAACCATCTTGAATCTCAGATTCCATGTGAATCCTATATCTCATGATTGGTTCCGAATTTGCAGAAACTAAGGCTTTCATTGCGTCCGGAACGTGCCAAAACCCTAAGATTGATTGTCTTCTTGCTTGATTCTGACATCCAGAGACCATGCTTTGAGTCGATGACATCATGATGACATCATCAAGTCGCAACCGCCCTTGGCAACCACCCTTGAAAACTTATATAAGGAGTGGTTGGCCACATTCATAACCAGTCTTGCCAATACCAGTCTTGGGAGCTCAAGGAGTCATGACCACCAAGTAACTACTCTCCAAGTTCTAGTTCCTGTTCTTGTCTTGTTCCTTGTTCCAGTCCTATCTAGCCTTGTATCCTGGACATCTAGTCTTGTCCTCTTGTAATCTCGTAGTACGAGATCTTGTCGAGTTCTTTCTTGTATCTAGTTCATCTCCCGAAAGGGAGTTCTTGTAACCTAGAGATCTTGTTTCATACTTACGATCCCCGGTTTTGGGATCTCCTGTATCATCTCTAGTCGAGTTATTCATACCTATCAGTCCCGGGTTGTGGGACATCTTGTATCAGTCACGTATTCTTGTATCATTTCCCCTGCGTGGGTGATCTTGTAATCAGAAGTGTATTTCAAAAATCTTATCTATTGTAGTCAGAGAGCACAATCTTGTGCTCTCCTGATATTTTGGCAAGATTATCGTCTATCCAAGACCAGGCATCATGGAGAACGCTTATGAACAGATTGTAGCATCACTTCAGAGTCTCAAACAACAAGTCGAAGACCTAAGTCATCGACAGACGCAAGTCGAGATGGGACATCCAGTGCATGTAGGTGCACTCCTCCAAGAATTACAAGAACAAATCCGGAGTCTTCAAGCAAATCAAGGGAGTATTCAAGTGAATCAATGGCCTAGTATATCATTTATGAAGGAACCCAAGATCTGCATGCCAAAAAAGTTCGATGGTGATCCCACAAAGTTTCGAGGATTCTTGCAACAAGTCAAATTGTACATCCGCATGCAGCCTGATAGATACCCTGATGGTGCATCCAAGGTTGGTTTTATTGGAACCTTGCTCTATGGTCAAGCTTTATCATGGTTCGCCCCAATCTTGGAGAAGGATATGGCCGTACTTCATGACTATAAGGGGTTTCTTAGAGAGCTCATCGCCATATTTGGAGATGCAGACACGAGTCGAGTGGCAGAAAAAAAACTTCAGAAGCTACGTCAAGGTAACTGCCCTGCCTCTACCTCACTTGGCACGAAGATTATTTTATAAGCCAATTTAGATGGGGCTTAAGAGATGATGTGAAGGACCTTGTACTCACGATGCCAGAGGTGAAGACATTGAATGAATTCATCAACCAAAGCTATTCAATGTGATAACCGCCTTTTTGAAAGGAAACAAGAAAAACAAGTAGAAGGAAGACCTTGCCAATGGAAACCTTTCCAGCCCACTCCTAGAGATGAGTCTATGCCCGAACCTATGCAGATAGATGTAACTCGGTTCTAGCCTCTAACACCACAAGAGAAACAAAGAAGGAGGGACAACAAGTTATGCCTGTATTGTGGAAACATTGGCCACATTGCAGTTAATTGTCCCAACAAGAGAACGAACTCCAAAGTCACAGCCACCCTTGTAGAGCAGGGAAACAAGGAAGTCCAATTGTAAAAGAGACC
This sequence comes from Ceratopteris richardii, assembly GCA_020310875.1. Classification (NCBI taxonomy): domain Eukaryota; kingdom Viridiplantae; phylum Streptophyta; class Polypodiopsida; order Polypodiales; family Pteridaceae; genus Ceratopteris; species Ceratopteris richardii. Next base: position 30,392,524 of record CM035431.1, on the reverse strand, counting down.
GTACAGCCAGACCATGATATAAGAAAGGGTCTCATGATTCTAGCCACACCCGTAGAAACATGTCTTGCCCCTGTCAAGTTAATCATGTCTGAGAAGACCCTTTCCCTTATAGCTCTGATAGATTCAGGAGCCTCCTCATGTTTCATTGATGAAGGACTCGTTAAGAAACATGGAATTCCAGTACTTTGGAAGAACAGACCAGTAGTAGCTGAAGTAATAGATGGATGGCCTCTAGCATCAGGGAATATAACCATGGAAACCATACCACTAAGAGTACACCTTGGTGACCATGATTCACACATATGTTTCAATGTAATATCAAGTCTAGTAAACATGGTTATCATCAGAATGCCGTGGTTAAAGAAACATAATCCAGAAATTAATTGGGAGAATAATAAAATCACCAGTCGAGATATCCAAAAGAACCCAAAATATGTTGGAGCCGAAGCCTTCATACATGTAGTAAGGAAGGAACCGACATATATGATCTATGCCATACCAACTCAAGAGCCCAAGAAAGATGATTCAATGAAGCTACCTGACCAATACCAAGGGTTTGAAGATGTCTTTCAAAAAAAGAATGCAGATATGCTCCCGAAACATAGACCTTATGATTGTGCCATAGAACTTCAAGAGGGAGCACAACCACCCTTCGGACCAATCTATAGACTATCCCTAGAGGAGCTTCAAGAATTACGTAAGAATATTGATGAGAATCTAGCCAAGGGTTTTATCAAACACTTGAAGTCCCCTGCTGGAGCCCCTATCCTATTTGTAAAGAAGAAGGATGGAACTCTTCGAATGTGTGTGGACTATCGTGGTCTGAATAAAGTTACAATAAAGAACATATATCCTCTACCACTTATATCAGAACTCTTGGAACGCCTCGAAAAAGCAAAGTTCTTCACTAAGATTGACCTTCGAGGAGCATACAATCTTGTCAGGATCACAGAAGGAGACGAATGGAAGACAACATTTCGAACAAGGTATGGACACTTTGAATATGTAGTTATGCCATTCGGTCTCACCAATGCTCCAACAGTCTTTGAACATATGATGAATGATATCTTTCGAGAGTATTTAGATGATTTTGTGGTAATATATCTTGATGATATCTTGATATTCTCCAAAAATCTAGAAGATCATGAATGTCATGTGAAGATAGTCCTAGAGAAACTAAGAGAAAAAGGGTTATATGCGAAATCGGAGAAGTGCTATTTCCATCAGACAAAAGTAGAGTTTTTAGGGTACATTGTATTAGAGAAAGGAATTTTAATGGACCCTAAGAAGATCGAGACATACCTTGATTGGTAACCACCTTCATGTGTTCGAGATGTACAATGTTTTCTAGGGTTTGCCAATTTTTATAGGATATTAATTAGATATTACTCCAAGATTGTGACACCTCTTACCAAGCTTACAGTAAACTCAAAATTTTCATGGAACGAAGAAGCAAAAAAAGCCTTTCAGAATTTGAAATCAGCATTCACCACTGCCCCAATTCTAGTTCATCCTGATTTGAGCAAGCCCTTCTTTCTAGAGACAGATAAATCAGATTTTGCCCTAGGGGCCATTCTTTCCCAATATGGAGATGATGGACACCTACATCCAATTGCATATCATTCAAGAAAATTTTCTCCTCCAGAAATTAATTATGAAATTCATGACAAAGAGCTTCTTGCCATAGTGGATGCCTTTGATACCTAGCACCACCATCTGGAAGGAGGAGCTCATAAAGTTATCATGCATACATACCACAAGAACCTAGAATATTTCACGACCACCCGCATGCTCAACAGAAGGCAATCTTGATGGAGTAACTTTTTATCCAGGTTCGACTTTGTCATCACATATCATCTAGGATGGCAACAATGTCAGTCAGATGCCTTGTCAAGAAGATCTTACCTTGCACCAAAGAAGGGTGAAGAGGCCTTTGATCAACAGGAGAGCATATTACTCAAACCTGAGCATCTCCAGTTAGCAGCTATCTCATCCACCCATCCTGAAGATTCAACCTTGAATCATTTGATTCGTGAGAATCTACCACAAGATGAATTATTTTGTAACATTAAGCAAAAAACTCAAGAACGAAAAGTGCAAGAAGTAAATGAATTCCAGGAAAAGGATGGGTTATTATTCTATAAGAACCTATTGTATGTCCCTCTAGGAAAGCCCAGGATCCAAGTACTTCAACAACGTCATGACAACCTTGTAGCAGGACATTTTGGAGTAAATAAAACAATAGAGCTCATATCTAGGGATTTTTGGTGGCCTCAAATGTGGAAGGAAGTCCAAGAATATATCCGAACCTGTGACACTTGCAATAGATCTAAGGTACCGTGACATAAGCCTCATGGCCTCTTGCAACCTTTACCTATTCTAGAAAGGCCGTGGGCTTCATTGTCTATGGATTTCATCAGAGATCTACCAAAGTTAGATAAGTATGATGTCATTCTTTTTATTGTAGATAGACTCACAAATAAATAGTGGCCTTCGTAGCACTGCATCCATTGTCACGAACTTCTTACTGTAAGTATGAATAAAGATCAACCATCTAATAAGTTTCTTCATCACTTCATGCATCACATGAGATGCATATGTAATTGCAATAAGGGGAATTCTTGTATTAGGCACAACATCCTCCAAGAAAACATGCATGGCATTAGCAGCAAACATATTGAGGACCTCATTCACATCCTTTAATGTAAGTATGGATTCCATAGCTCCTTCATCTTACATAAATCATTTGCGACATCTACTTATAAATACATTCATTGTATTAACATCTTCAAGAACATCAAGAACCTCATCAAATACACTTTCATCCATTATCACTTTCTTCTTGCATACGATTGGCATTCTCATCCAATCTTGCCATCAAGTCTTCATGATTTGACATTTCTATCATCCAAATAGGGAGAGAGAATCTCTCCGACAGCGGACTATAACTTTTGGGAACAAGACCTGGGGAGGTGAAGGAAAAACCTAAAGTAAGTACTTGTATATACTAGTGTTCATGAAGACTTGATGAGTGGTACACTTTGACTTCTGCTCTTGATCCCTCCTCTGATCTGACCTTTAGACAGATTATTTATCAGGAAAAGACTTCACACACCAGCCAGCTATCTATGTGTATGTGTATGTGCTGTTGGGCATTGTGCTGAGCTAGTAGGTGGGTGGGACTACCTTGGTGGAGTGATCAAGTCCATGTGCTGATGCTAGTTGTGTCATATGGCCTAACCTACATGTTGTCATGTGCTCATACGTGTCGATAGGTAGGTTGAATCATTTGATTGGGTGATTAGAGCCATGAGCTGACATTGATTCCGTATGAAGTTGACATTGTGTTTTGTGTGCTATGTCCGGTTGGTAGATCGGTGGGTTAAACATGGCCGATTGTTCAGGTCCATGAGTCGCATATATTTCAGCATAGGGTGATGTGTGTAGAAAAAAAGAGAATAAATAAATAAAAATTAAAAAAAAAAGATATAAAGGGTGAGCTGGGATGAAGAATTAAAATAAAGAAAAATAGAACAAAACTAAAAGAGAAATAAGAAAAGGTCTGGTGGGGGTCCGGATGATGGGAGATCAATAGGGAAGCCAAAGGAAGTTTCATTAATCGAGTAAGTAAGGGCTGGTATATGCATATGCTTAGGATGGGATACTAGATCTAACAAGGTCGAGTTAATGAGAGGGCTAAGAAGTTTTCGATTCACTCATGTGATTTCGAGTTCAAATAAATTAATGTATCTTGATGTGTTGTATATGATGCTTATGTCTACCTTCTTCTCTTGATTTATGCCAAATTTAATCTATTTTAAGATTTCATGCATAGAGTTGGGTTTTCTATATGTTGCGTTTATCTGCCATGACTACTTGATGCTCGCTTCTATTTGATGATGTATATGCAGGTTGGCACATCTGGAGAATGCACACGTTCAAAGGGGGTCGATGTGGTCTAGTTTCAAAATTGAGCCCAGAATCAAGAACGATACATCAAATGAAGATGTCATTTATCTGACATCAAATCAAACAATGAAAGAAGAATCTTGGTAATTTCTACCATAGAAGGTAACCTCTGTTGTATGCGTTATGAAGTCAAGTTCCAAGGCAATCATTTTTTTCTATTGCATTCCTTGTCTACTTGCATAAACATTGATGAAAATAGGAAAATACATTTGTACTATGTGTGATGATACATGTTTATGTTCATGTAAATCTGAGTTGTATGTAGAAAGATAACTTCCTTGAGCATCGTGTCTATCTCCGGTCATTCTTGCCATGTCGGTTTTGGAATTGGCTTGTTCTTTGGCATAATGAATGACTTTGGCTTATAGCTCCTAGTAAGGCATCACAATTGTGATACTAATTTGCGTGGAATGAGTAGGGAAGTTCGAAGAATGCATGCCTATGTATGGAAGTGCTTAAGTTTTTTTATATAAATAATTATGAGAATGGAATAAGTGTGAAAGTTCTCTTAGAATACTCATTTGAAAAGTTTCTTAATCATCAATCGAGTTAAGATAGTGTTGCTAGCCGTCACTTCTCGTTTTATCAGAGTTTCCTTTAGACTCAATCAACAAACATGAAATGTAGGGGACCTTAGAAGTGCCTTTCCTTTTTTTCTTTAAATAAAGGAAGTTCGGCCTTAGCCTACTCTCCCAGACTTGAATTAATTAAAAGAAAAGTACAAGAGAAGGGGATTAGTGCCCATGGGATCTCCCAAATACCACAGAGCGGGTGTAGCTTTTACAAAGTTTAGATGGCATTACACAGAAGGTAAATCACCCTCTCATCACCTACATGTGGGACCCACATGGTTTTAAGCTTGGTGTTGATCAAAAGGAGCACTTGATGATGCCTTAGGGGGGTTTCTTACAATTAGCGATCCTTTTGCCAAGGAGGAATAGTGATTTCTCAATGGATCACTTTTTAGGGGAGTCACCAAAGTTGTGAGCACATCTTTCTCGCTAGATCTTCCGTAGGACTTTCCCTCTGATGGCATTCGAGAGAGTTGCAAAGCAACCGATCACTTCTCCCAGTAGAGCTCGCTTCCAACTGATATGTTTCTAAAGTCTAATTTTCTTTCGGAGCCTTCATGGAAGACCTTGCAAAGCTTACATGAAGTTATAGAGGAGGTTGATAAACCTCGCATCCCCATCGTGCAGAGTCCACTTGGTTTTAAGCTTATTGTTGACATATTGTAGCTCTTTGTGATGTCTGAAGGGGGGGGGGGTTCTTACATTGGGGCTATTGCCAAAGTTGTGAGTGCATCTTTCCCGCTAAATCTTCCAAATGATCTCTCCCCTGATCGCATTACACAATGGCACACAGCAACCGATCGCTTCACCAATAAGGGCTTGCTTGCAATTGATTTGTTCTTGGAGTCCTAGAGACTGACCAAGGACCCTCCATAACTGAAGGAATTTAGGGCAAGCAAAGAACAGGTGGCCAATATCCTCTTTGTTATGAAAACATCGCTTGCACCAGGGCGGAACACCACAGATCTTGTTAGATTTTGCATTGGTCTGTTAGAGTATGATCAATGTCTACCCCTCATGATTGTATGCACATTTTGTAAGGCCCCCTTTATGAGGAGAAGCCAAGCGTGCATTACCCAATTGATGGGAATCCCAACTTGAATGTTGGATGAAGGTCATATTGGACCATGTAAGATATTATAAGGAAAGGGAGTTACCAGGGTCCCCAATTGTGGGGTCCGGGGCAGCGGTGAGCAGCCCCGGCTGGGGGGTCCAAGGGGGCCAGCGGGCCCCCTGGCTGGGGGGTCCCAGGGGGCCAGCGGGCCCCCTGGTGGGGGTCCGGGGGCAGCGCCCCCGGCGCGACGGTAAAGGGAATATTCCATGGAATATTCCCTGTCGGAGTCAGAAATCATTTATATTTGTTAGGTCGGTTCAACCAGTCTAAGCCGTGTATGGCAATTAGGCGGGCGGTGGCCGCCCACGCTCTACAGCCCATGTATAGCCGTCCATGGCAGGCCACCCATGATCCTATATATACATGACTTCTGCACTACCTAAGACATTGAGTTGAGCCAGCATACCTCTACCTTGTATCTCCCTATCTAGAGTTGTCTAGATCACCATTTAAGCTCTACCTTGAGAGCGCACGGGTGGACAACGCCATCATCTTTGTACTTGCTGCTAGTAGAAAATTGTTGAGATTCTCCTATATCTGTTATCTTCTCTGCTATTGCTCCTGTGTTATATTGCGTAACTATTGTCTTACATGGTATCAGAGCTGTAAGGTTCGAATAGCTTGAGAAGTATCATTATTTTAGCCTACTAGCAAACTAGAATATCAGTAGATTATTCGAGTGATTACATGATGGCTTCATCGTCGAACACTAGTCTTGGTGCTTCACCTAATGTTAATGCTGCACCTATTCGAATTCGTCCACCTGCATTCACTGAAGGGAAGCTGGATGGAACCAACTATACACTCTGGAAGTTCAAAATTTCTGCAATTTTGGACTCCTATGAATTACTTGACACTGTCATGGGACCAATGGGATTGGATCCAGAGCCTATACCAGTTGAAGATCCAGCAAATTCAAGATTGATGATTCAGCCAGATCCAGATCTTCTACGAGCTTGGAAGAGGCGGAATGCTGATGCATTATGTGCGATTGTCACTAGTGTAAGTGATTCTGTGCTTACTTTAGTTCAACATACTACTAAAGCACATGAGGCTTGGGGCATATTGGCTCGACAATATGAGACCAAGAACCACACTAGGATACAGAATTTAGAAAATCAGTTGGCAAATGAAAAGCATTCTGATTCTGAAAAGGCTGAAGATTTTATCAAACGGATAAAGCATCTTCAAGATCAATTGGCTGCAGTTGGTGTTGTTATAACACCAGAAGAGCTAGCTCGAAGATCTGTACGTGTTCTTCCAGCAAAGTATGATGGATTAGTAACAGCCCTTAACACTCAGGTAAGGCCAAATCCTCTTACATTTGAAGAGTTTTGTGCCATGCTTTTAGAAGAAGAGATGCGGCTGAAGAATCGGCAAAGTACAACTGATGCTGCATTCTCAGCAAATGCAAAAGGTAAAGGCTCTTCAGAGGGATCAAAGAAGAAGCCAAAGAAGAAAAAGTTCACAGGAAGTTGCTTCTATTGTGAAAAGAAAGGCCATGCCATCAAGGATTGCAGAAAGAAGCAAGCTGATGAACGGAATGGGACTGTAAAATCATCATGGAAGAACAAAGAGTCTGCAAACAACACAGAGCTGGAACTTTGGGTAGCTATTGAAGAGGTATGTTCATCTGCTCAAGCTCGTGTTGATGAGCCATGGATTTTAGATAGTGGAGCTTCTCGCCATATGACTAGTAAAAAGGATTGGTATAGTTCCCTAGTGCCTCTGCGAGAATCCATCAATGTAGTGGTGGGAAACGACTCCAAGTGTCCAGCTGAAGGAACTGGAACCATCTCTTTTATCACTTCTCCAGGTGTTGAGAAAAAGTTATCCGATGTTCTCTATGTACCTACACTCAAAAGAAATTTGTTGTCAGTTTCTGCAATAACAGATCGTGGACTCGAAGTTCACTTCAATAAGAGTGGTGCGGAAATCATGGATTCATCAGGTAATGTTGTAGGTAAAGGCACACGACGGGATAACTTGTATGAGTTAAGTGCTTTAACTGCTACAGAAGATAAAGATGTAAGCAGGTTATGGCACCAACGATTTGGGCATCTCGGATTTGCAGTTTTGAAGGAGATGCAACGAACAGGGATGGTTGCTCATTTGCCTGCATTTTCAGAGTTGCAGGAACCTTGTGAAGCTTGTATGATGGGCAAGCAACAACGAAAGGCATTTCCAAGAGAGACCAGCAATCGATCTCAAGCTCCTCTAGAGTTGGTACATGCTGATCTCTGCGGTAAAATGTCTACACCTGCTTTAGGAGGATCTTTCTACTTCTTGCTGTTAGTCGACGATTATAGTAGAAAGATGTGGGTTTATTTCATTCGAGAGAAGGCTGATGCTTTTGAAAAATTTAAAGCGTGGCATAAGTATGTAGAAAGTGAATCAGGAAGGAAACTGAAGAAATTTAGAACAGATAGAGGAGGTGAATTCTTGTCAACAGAATTCAACAATTACTGTAAGGAGCATGGTGTGAAAAGGCAACTTACCACAGCTCATACACCTCAACAAAATGGCATTGTTGAGCGCAGGAACAGGACAGTAGTTGAAATGGCTCGTTGTATGTTAAAGGCTCAAGACATGCCTGATTCATTCTGGGCAGAAGCAGTCAATACAGCAGTCTACATCCTCAATCGAAGCTACACAAAAGCTCTGAAGGGGATGACTCCTCAAGAAGCATATTCTGGTAAAAAGCCTTCAGTTTTGCATTTCAGAATTTTTGGTTGTTTCTGTTATGCACATATTCCTGATTCAACAAGATCAAAGTTGGATTCAAAAAGCAAAAAGTGTGTCTTCCTAGGATATAGTGAAGAGTCTAAAGCATACAGGTTATGGGATCCTGAGGCAAGGAAGATTTTTGTCAGCCGAGATGTGGTGTTTGATGAACGACCACACTTAGTAGAAGATAAAGGTAAATCTACTATCTCATCAAACGGAGAAATATCTCACCTTGTGCCTATCAAAAGACAGGTTAAAGTTGAGGAGGAGGAAACATCTGATGGAGAAATTTCCTCAATAAAAAGCCAACCAATTGTAGCTGCACAGCGTAAGCCACTACCGAAGTGGGCACAACAGCTCTTTGATGATCACAATCCACATGTAGATGCACCAGAATCATCATCGGATGGATTACGAAGATCAAAGAGAATAGAGGAGCAAAGAAGAGCCTCAGAACACATTGTTAACATGGCTATAATGACAGATATCATGGGTTCGATAAAGGAACCTACCACCATTGAAGAAGCCATTGATGATCCAGATTGGAGAGCGGCAATGCAGTCTGAGTATGATAGTATACTCAAAAATGATACATGGGATCTAGTCGACTTGCCGCCAAAGAAGAAGGTAATAGGTACTAAATGGATTTGGAAAGCTAAGTATAAAGCTGATGGAACATTAGAAAAGTATAAGGCACGATTAGTTGCACAGGGTTTTTCACAGATTGAAGGATTTGATGTTCAAGAAACTTTTGCACCAACAGCACGCATGACAACTATTCGGACGGTACTTGCAGTAGCTGCACAAAAGTCTTGGCCTATTTTCCAGATGGATGTCAAATCTGCATTTTTGAATGGTCACCTCAAGGAGGAGGTATATGTATCTCAACCACCAGGTTTTGAGGTGCCCAATTCAGAAAATAAAGTTTGCAGGTTGAAGAAAGCTTTGTATGGACTTAAGCAAGCTCCACGGGCTTGGTACCAACGAATTGATCATTTTTTCAAAAATATGGGTTTTGAAAGAAGTACTTCTGATGCTAACTTGTATGTAACGAAAAGGGATAGCAAGCTAGTTGTTGTCATTGTATATGTAGATGATTTGATCATTACAGGAGATCATCAGGAACTCATCAATCAAACTCGGATCAGCTTGGGAACTGAGTTTGAAATGACAGACTTAGGTCTACTCCATTTTTGTCTGGGAATTGAAGTATGGCAAAGGAAGGATGGCATTTTCATCTCACAACAAAAATATTCCAAAGAAATTCTCAAGGCATTTGGAATGATGGACTGCAAACCAACTAGCACACCTATGGAGGTAAATCATAAGCTATCTATGGATGATAACATGCCTGATGTAGATGCTAAGAAGTATAGGAAGCTCGTTGGAAGTCTTATTTTTCTGTGCAACACTAGACCAGACATTTGCTATGCTGTTGGAGTGTTAAGCAGGTTTTCCAACAAACCTAAGGAGAGTCACTGGAATGCTGGAATGCGAATTCTAAGGTACATTGGAGGAACCTTGGATTTTGGTATTTTGTATACCACAGGTGATACACTCCAAGGATATTGTGATTCAGATTGGGCTGGAGATTGTGATTCTAGAAAATCAGTTTCTGGATATTGTTTCTCACTTGGTTCAGGAATATTTTCTTGGGTAAGTAGGAAGCAACCAACTCTCGCACTCTCCTCCACTGAAGCAGAGTACAAAGCAGCTTGTTTTGCTTCTTGTGAGGCAGTCTGGTTAAGGAGAATTCTTGCAGATATAGGCTTTCCATCAAATATGCCAATTGTACTCAAGTGTGATAATCAAAGTTGTATGGCTATTGCAAAGAACCCAGTATTTCATGCTCGCACCAAGCACATAGAAGTACAGTACCATTACATTCGTGAGCTAATTGAAGATGAAATTGTGGAGCTAGAATATTGCCCAACAGAGGCAAATTGTGCTGACATATTCACTAAAGCACTTGGAAGAGAGCAGCTCAACAAGCATCTTCAACAGATGGGCATAGGACCGAGACCTACTTGATTTATCATCGGTAAACATTGAGGGGGGGTGTTAGAGTATGATCAATGTCTACCCCTCATGATTGTATGCACATTTTGTAAGGCCCCCTTTATGAGGAGAAGCCAAGCGTGCATTAACCAATTGATGGGAATCCCAACTTGAATGTTGGATGAAGGTCATATTGGACCATGTAAGATATTATAAGGAAAGGGAGTTACCAGGGTCCCCAATTGTGGGGTCCGGGGCAGCGGTGAGCAGCCCCGGCTGGGGGGTCCAAGGGGGCCAGCGGGCCCCCTGGCTGGGGGGTCCCAAGGGGCCAGCGGGCCCCCTGGTGGGGGTCCGGGGGCAGCGCCCCCGGCGCGACGGTAAAGGGAATATTCCATGGAATATTCCCTGTCGGAGTCAGAAATCATTTATATTTGTTAGGTCGGTTCAACCAGTCTAAGCCGTGTATGGCAATTAGGCGGGCGGTGGCCGCCCACGCTCTACCGCCCATGTATAGCCGTCCATGGCAGGCCACCCATGATCCTATATATACATGACTTATGCACTACCTAAGACATTGAGTTGAGCCAGCATACCTCTACCTTGTATCTCCCTATCTAGAGTTGTCTAGATCACCATTTAAGATCTACCTTGAGAGCGCACGGGTGGACAACGCCATCATCTTTGTACTTGCTGCTAGTAGAAAATTGTTGAGATTCTCCTATATCTGTTATCTTCTCTACTATTGCTCCTGTGTTATATTGCGTAACTATTTTCTTACATGGTCCATATTCAATAGTGTAAAATTTGCCATAAGAGGACCGACTTTTTGTTTTCAATGAGAGGGTTCAAGATAGACATAAATTTCATATCCCAACAAAGTCGCGTCCAATTGAGACACCATTTCTTGTTTAGACTGATGTGAATGTCATTGCAAGCTTCGACATATGGAAGCTTGGAGAGGCGATTACCATTATACCATTCAAGGCCCATTAGGTCTGGAGCGTCCTGTCCCATCAGTAGTCAGATTTTAGAGCGGTCCGAAGCACTGCATGTACTCAATAAAACATTCCATTCCTCGCACGTGACCAGAGTGCTAGGGTCAAGGTCCTCAAAGCCCACCCATTTGTTTTTGTCCTATTTCCAAAGGTGCTTGCATTGTTTGAATCCCTTATTCCAAAGTCTCTTGGCACTTAAGACATTCCAAGACTCCACATTTCTCATGCCTTGGATCGGGAACCAAATAGAGTCATTTTATCTTATACCTGTAGCGCATTTCCAATCTTCACTGATTTTGATGTGAGGTTTGAATTTGTTCCAACTCAACCACAAGGATCTTGCCAGGATCGATCCTTTGGGTGAGATCGGAATCAAAGAGAATAAGAGGGTGAGGATGTCGAGGTTTTTCCATCCAGGGTAGCCCACCAGAGAAATCACGTTCGTTTTTCTCGAAACTAATGTGTCCCAAGAGGAATCTTTGTTGCACTAGGCCTTAATCATCCACTTTGTCGCAAGTTTATTGGACATGGTGCCAATGTCCATAATACCCAGACCTCCACTCTCCTTTCGGCTAGTGCATATGGGACATTTGATTTTAGGCACTCCCATCCTGTTATGGTTTCTAGTCCAGAGAAAGTTCCTACAAATACTTTCCAATTTGGCTAATTCTTGATCCTTCGGTCTCCAACAAGAGAGAAAGTATATGATTGAGGAAATGAGGAACATGCTGATCACCCTCGCCCAACCAGCAAGATTAATTTGCAAACCCCTCCAATAGTCAAGTTTATTATTAAATCTGGCGAGAAACCAAGCCCACCTTTGCTTTAGAGTAACATGGAATCCCATGGGGATACCAAGAATGTGAATGACCTGACCCGATTGAATGCTTTGGCATCCTTGCACAATGAGGAGATTGGGTTGATTCCCTTTGATAGCCCTGAACGTAGTCTTGGAATGGTTAATTCTGGATCCAGAGGCCTCACAAAAAGTGTCAAGGCACCACCAAAAGGTTTCCAAGTTAGTATCATCATTGTGAACAAAGGCATTTGTGTCGTCCGTGAAAAGCCTCATGGTCATTTGCCTAGAGTTTTGTGGCAAAGTGATGCCTCTTATGCGACCAAGCTCCATCTGATGCTCCACAAGTTGGCTAAGTCCTTCCATGGCGATGGCGAAGAGCAATGGGGCCAACGGGCAACCTTTCCTGATGGATCATTTCAGTTTGATTACCTTTGAAAGTTTCCCATTGCATTGACTTTGGTCGAAGCATTACCAAGGAGAGTGGAGATCATCCTTAGGAATCTCTGACTAGTCTGTCGCATTCCAATCTATGGTAGGCTTTGTCAAAGTCAATCTTGAGGAAGACAATGTCCTGATTAGATTCTTCAGTGAATTCTAGACCTTCCCAGATATCAATGATGGCTTCCAATATTGACCTTCCCTTAATAAAGCCTTTTTGGTCTTTGCTAAGCCACTGGTCTAAATGGCAAGATATCCTATTGGCAATGACTTTAGCAAGAATCTTATATCCAGTTTGAAGCATTGTGATAGGTCTCCAGTTCTCAATTATATTCCTCTCCCCTTTTTTATGAATAAGTTTGATGATGCCATTGTTGAGACAAGCGAGAAGGGCAAAAAACTCGAGAGCCTCAAGCGAAACAAGATGCAAGGGGGTGGCCATCACATATTTGAATGATTTAAAGAACTCATTTAGTGAGCCCATCAAGCCCCGGGCTCTTACTATTCGGAAGCGAAATCAATAACTTCAAGGATCTCTTGTTCAGAAATGGTGGCATCAAGCAGAGTGCTCAAGTTGCATGGGATTCTATGCAAGAAAGTCTAAGAGATGGTGGCGATACAATCCCGCCTTAGGGGTGAGAGGTGACAAGCACCACCCAAGAGACTCGTGAAGTGTGCTTCTAAAATGCCAATGTTCTCTTCCTCTATCTTACATTCCACCCCATTCTTGTCAAGCAGTAGTGAGATCTCGTCTCTAATTGGTTTTCTTCTGAGAATATTGCACATCTCTTTGGAACGTCTATCTGCCTTACCAGCCCACCATTCCATATAATAAATTTGAAGATTTTTCCTTTTGATCTCCACCTCGTATCTTAATCTTCCTCTGATGTTCTGGAGTCCCTTATGAGATTGAATCTTCCCTTTATTAACTTCTTCTAGTCTCCGGAGCCCGCAGTATAGGTTTTCTCTATGTCCTTGATGGATGGTCTTGAGAACCTTCATGGTCCTAATCAAGATCTCACGAGACTTTTCCACCACGTTTCTCCAACACTTGGCTAGAGAGGTGCAGACGATGAAGGCCTCAGGCCAAGCATTAGTGATTTCTTACTAGATAAAGCGGAGTGAGAAGACAAATGGACTAGCATGAAACCAAGGTGCCTTGCGACTTTTACATAGAGGGGGGAAGGTGAGCACCATTGGGTAATGGTTTGAGATGGTGAGGTCGATTCATTGTGTTAGGGTGGGAGGGCCCCATTGATGGATGAGATTCTAAAAAATGTAGCATCTATAAAGTCTTGCTTTCCTCAAGTCCTCACCTAATTGAATATTGGACCAAGAAAAACCATTTGAGTCCTTGACTTTGACTAGATCCAAAAATAGTTTGGTTTGGTCCCATGTGTCTTCCTCCTATCCATCAATGATGCATCCCTTGTTGTTCCACCTGTCATAGGGCTCTTCCACCATATTGAAGTCACCGCAAATCATGACATATGAGAAAACAAGTCCACGAAGGACCAACTATCGATCCATGCAGCATCCTCATTTTGAGCACACATAGATATGAGGGAGAATTGAAAGGGGCTGGAGAATGTAACCCCCATCCACCTATGATTTGTGTCTTCACTGGTGTAGTCAAGCTTATTAGCCTAGAAGTGATTGATACCAAATGGTATTTCCACTAGAACCATGCTGATGGGTTGTGGAAAACCACACATGGGACTGAAAGACACCCTTAAGTCTTTTTTGAAGGTCTTCTTCTTCAATTTTAATCTCTTGAAGACAAATGAAATCTAGGTTTAAGCTTATGTCACGGAGCCATTGACCAATAATGGTGGCTCTTGTGGGGTTAGTGCAAGAAACTAAGGATTACAACCACTACATGCTACAGAGATGACTCTCCTCCCAACCAAATGCCTCTATATATAGATCTCTCTCTCCAGGGGACTTCCTTCTTGGGCAGGTGGATACTTACCATCCATGTGTCGGCCATGTAACTGCATCTGCGCCAAATGTCCGAGTCAACTCAAGTGGATGCTTCTTGAAGGATCTAGATCTCTTTGGGCAAAATACTCTCCCCATGTTCCCCATGGGTATTGAACCCAAGACCTCCTCCTTCAAATCCTTGAGACTTAACCACTAAGCTCAATGGATCACTTGTTCACAAGAGCACAAGAGCTCCTAGTAAGTCTAAACTCGAGATCTTTGGTCATACACACGGATGACCAAACGGTGTCCGATTTCAGATCCGTCTAAACTCGCCTGATCCCTAGATCATAAACTTACTTTATTACATTCTTCCCCCCTTGGAAAATATTTTCGTCCTAAATAATAGAGCTATATATCTACTATAGGCAACCCCCAAGCCTCATGTTCTAAAACTGGAAGAACATGGTCATGTTCTAAAATTGGAAGAACATGTCTCATCTCTGTGATTGCATCCCTGTCTGAATGATTCAAAACACTATCCCGCTTTGCACCAAGATAAAGTGGTCAAAGTACAAAGTAGTGAATGAATGATAAGGATGGATCTAAAAACATCCATGGCCAATTCACAGTTTCTCAATGTGCGATCTAGGCACAAACATGTGAACTAGGTGGATTCAAATTACTAGACCGTTTCTAGACATGACTGGTGCATGGACTTAGTAACAAAGGTGGGATTCTTATCCCTTGTAAGACTTTGAGAATTCTTGATTCACTTGAATTTGGTTTGGAAAACTTGAACTTTGGTTGTCCCAAACATCTAACTCGGATGTTTGTACAATGGTTAACTCCTATCCAACAGTTTCTTGATTTTTTTCACCTGACTAAAGGACTACATTGTCCTAATCAGTTTAAAAATCCTATGTAAACTGTAGGAGAAAGTTTACCATTTTCTTTGATTCAATCATACTATAACTTTGACCAATTCAAATGTAACTGAAATTGTCCAACTTAGGACACTTTTCTCAAAGACTTGAGCTAAAGTTCTTGGGAATTGTCGATCTTCTGAGTAATTCCTAACTTCTCCATTCTAGAGTATACTAGACTCTAGGAAATCATTCATGCTATAACTTGAAGCAACTCAAACGAATAAGTCGATCTTGAACTTATCATCTTTCGATGTTTGAAAATATTCTTGTACTAAATATCTATCTAGGATGTTTAATTTTAGTTACCAAGTTCTATTCACCCTTGACTTTTATGATAAGAATCAGGTACCATATTTGAGTCAAATCCTAAAGATTCGAAAAGCAGAAAGAAAGAACTAAAACTTTGTTAAACATATTTAAACTTCGAAGATACATAAACTTGCTATGAGTCAAAGTCTAGATGACTTAGGAGTTTTAATTTATCAAAGATCTGTCTCGACAGGGTATTGAAGCATTTTTTCTATCTTTAAGAGAAATAAGCTGGATTCTCAAAAAGATTCAAAGAAAATAAAAAACATCATCCAACCACAGGATACTAGTGTGGCAATTACCATCAGTGTGTCGGCCCACTCAAATTTTGTTGATGATTTTTTTACTCAAATAATCCTTCACTTGAGACTAAGTTTAGGTCACATTCAATCTTTCTGACTCCTTAGTGGGAATGCAATTCTTGTGCATTTCCTTGAGTCAAAAGAGTTAATTTACCAAGTTATACTAGGAACTTGATGCGTGGCTTAGTCAATCAAATCCTTAGTTGAAAAGATAAACTCAAAATCAAAGTCCAACTTCTTTCAGAAATTATAAAATATTTCCGAATTAACAACACTTTATCTTGAAGTGCTTCAAGAAGATCTTGGAAGTTACTTACTTCATATCTTCTGTTTCCTTGACTTGAAGCTATCTTGAAGTATCTTGAGATACTACTTTCATCCTTCTTGAATTAAAATCCTTCTTTGAAGTCTTAATTCCCTTGAGGATTATACGTAACTTCAAGATCCAATTTAGAAATAAAAGATAATTATCATCCACGGTCCGATGTCCCATACCATCTTTCCTACATCAATCTAAGTGTAAAATCTGGTGTCCCATACCACCCTATTTTATATTCACATTAATGTGTGGATGATACTTATCCTAAAGCTAAACATCTCTTGATAGAGTACCTTCTTACTTCAATTCCTTCCCAGAGATTTGAAGTTTCAGGTATTACCTCTAACTAGATTTTCTAGGTCTTTGATCCCTTCACATGATCATTTCATGATCTTGTGCTTTCCTTGAGGAACTTGAAAACGTTTTGATGGAATATCCATCCTTCTTTGCTAGGGTTTTCAAATGAAAAACCAATCAAAATTCCAAGTACTTGAATTTTCACAAATTCAAGTTCAATTGGTTTATCCTTCACCAATTTGTAGTGACAAGAGCTTTTGACTTCTTGTCTTTAGATTCCTTTCTTTACTGATGCTTTAGGTACCTATCCTGCGGACTTTATATAGGAATCTCTCTATTGCCTAAGTCTTAAGCATCCGCTCATGCTTTCTGGATTTATACCAAAATCCCTTTAAGGATAGGCAAACATTATGTTTTACCTTCCACAGACTTAACTACCATCTTCATGGTTGCAGACTACTTTCTTGGAATTTCTTCACTCTATTCAGACTTGGAACTGCTTACTCTTTTCGCAATTTTCCATTGGATAGATGGAACCTGAGTGAATAATACCTAGAAGGAATTTTATTACCAGTACTTGGGCAATCTATAGAGTAGTTCCAATCACACATTCTTGGACAATCATGGCCAAGCTTGATCAAGTCTGGTTGATCTTGCGACTAAAATAAAGACTTGGTCTTTATTATTAAGATCTCTTAAACTAACAAAAGCATCTTCGCTTATCCATGGGCTTTTAGAGATCATTTCCCGTCATCAAGTCCAGGCATACACTGATGTGCCTCAGATTCCAAAGGTAAGAACCATTGATACACCTTTAGGTTATATCAATATTTGGACTTAAGTACCAATACTTGTGGTTTTGGGAATTACTTGGAACTACTTCGAAAAATGTTTTCTTGAAAGACTCTAGTCTCACATCTAGGGAGATTTTGTCTTTCAAGAACTTTAGATTCCTACCAAGGAAACAAGTAATACTAAGCTAATGATTCATCTTGGAATCTTTTGCTTTACTAGAATAATCTCTCTAAAAGAAATCTTAACTATTGAAGAAGAAGGAGACTTGAGGCTTTATTGCTTGTCCAGAAGATATTCCTTTTTAACCAAGAAAATAGTTAACCAGACTATTTTTTTTGTTGGCTTATCTTTAGGGAGTAGCTTAATTCCTAAAGATTACTTTGATATATCTTTTAGGAAAATATCTTGATTCCTAAAAATTACTTGGGTTTCTTCTTTAAGCTCTAATTAGCTTTAAAGAAAACCAAGCATACTTTTCTCATCCTCAGAAAAGTGCTTAATATAAGTATTCAACTACTTAACCAACAATAATACATATAAAAATGTCTGTTCTTGCATGCAAATGCATGTGAGTGCATGCACGTGTTGGCATTCTCCTTTCATGCATCAAACCTAAATCAAGCAATTTTTGAGCTCTCTCCAGGGGATTTTTTACCACATGCTAGAGAGATTACCCTCCTCCCAACTAAATGCCTCTGTATATAGCTCTCTCTAGGGGATTCCATTCTTGGGCAGCTGGATACTAATCAGCCATGTGTCGGCCATGTAACTGCATGTGTGCCAAATGTCCCAGTCAACTCGAGCTAACTCAATTGGATGCTTCTAGAAGGCTCTAGATCTCTTTGGACAAAATACTCTCCCCATGTTCCCCATGGGGATTGAACCCAAGACCTCCTCCTTCACATCCTTGAGACTTAACCACTAAGCTAAGTGGATCACTTGTTCACTAGAGCACAAGACCTCCTAGTAAGTCTAAATTCAAGATCTTTGTTCATACACAGGGATGATCAAACGGTGTCCGATTTTAGATCCGTCTGAATCGGCATGATCCCTAGATCATAAGCTTACTTTATTACAGTTAGTTATCCCCCTAGTGTTTAGTGAAGCGATGATCATGTTCTTGCACTTCCCTCATTTTTTCGAGGGTGGGACTTCTCTTTTTTCCTCTTGGAGTCCTCTTTCTTTCTTGAGGGGGGGTGGTCCCGACCATGTGCCTTTGGTTTAAGGGGGATTTTCCACCGCATATCTGCCAACGTTTTCCCCTTGCGAAAGGCCTCCTGTGGGGGAGATGGAGAGGCTGTGTCCGGTATTGTTGTTCCAATGATGGAACTTTCATTGTCCAAATTGTCCTCATTACTTGTGGTGAATCCATCTTCTTTGCTAGTTATGTAGTCCTTTTGATTGACCTCATTAGAGGGGGGGCACTCCAAGGGTAAGTTACTTGTGCCCGCAAAGTCCCATTTCCCTCTCGGATAATCCAGCTCGTTAACCTCCTTCTCAAGGTTGCAATATAAGTTATTGATTGACTTTTCTAGAGTGCAGGTCTTCTCTGAAAGTCTCCTTGGGCTTGAGCTTCTCCTAGGGCTAGATTTCCTTCTTCGTCTAACCTCTGTAAACCCTTCTTAGTCGATTTCTGGGATTTGTTCATCCTTGTCTTTCTCTTCCAAGGTTGGGCCGACTTGCTTCCCCTCGAGTTTTTGGGCTTTCCTTGCCAGTTCTTGCTTATTCTTTTGCTTCAGGTGGCAATCTTTAATTCTATGGCCTTGTTGACCACATTGAAAGAAAGCATTAGGTAGATGTTTATAAGTGATCTCCTAAGCCCAAGATTCCCCATCACCCAAGTCAACAATAATTTGCGAGGGAAGAGGCCTGCTGAGGTCTTCTTCCACACACATTTGAGGATGCCCTAACATCTCCATGCGAGGCTAGTGGCCTACCAATCGGAGAGACAATATCCCACAAAAAGCATGAAAATTAGCATGTATAACTATTCTTCATTGATCTTAAACGTCATGGAGTCTCATAAAGGAGGTCAAAGTGAGCGACCTTCCTCCTCCTTTCCATGATATATGCGACATCGTGATGCAAAAAAATGAATCTATCTCAAAAATTTGAACAAAACCACCCTATCGAGTTTTGCTAAAATTGTAATAGGCTTTGAGGAGCTTATACTAACGAATAGAAACTTTTATATATCTTTGGCATAAAAAGACAAAATTGGACACCATAGAGTG
This sequence comes from Ceratopteris richardii, assembly GCA_020310875.1. Taxonomy (NCBI): domain Eukaryota; kingdom Viridiplantae; phylum Streptophyta; class Polypodiopsida; order Polypodiales; family Pteridaceae; genus Ceratopteris; species Ceratopteris richardii. The sequence continues at coordinate 30,372,804 of CM035431.1, read as the reverse complement.
AACCAATTTTGAAATTCTTATTGCCTTGAGTAAGCTTACCAAATTTCATGTGATTCTGAGACTCTGACTAGAGGGGTGTCGATGACACCATAGATGAAGGGGTGACCCATTCTAATACCAATCGTTGGAGTTTGAGGTCTACGGAAGCACACAAATAGCACAAGGAAGAAGACAAATCTTGGAGCACAACACACAATAATGAATATATAATTGAGAGAATGTACAAAGATAATTGACCCATTAGGGTTATAGGCATATATACAAGCCGGGGGGGGACCTCCTAAAATGGGAAAAAATTGCCTCGTCGATCCTAGTGTGCTCACACATATCACTATCTAAATATATCAACAATAACCAAGCAAGGGGGCTCCTTAATGAAGCTCAGTACTACACTAACCTAAGTGGGAAACTTGTGGAATTCATACAAATGAAGAAAAAATTCGCAAAACAATGCTTATACAAAAGTTTTAATGTTTTGAGAATCTAGCTAACCACCCACCAATCAATGTAGGCATACTTTTTGGTATTTTTCATTGTTCCACTTTCAAAACTTGTGGATGAGCCCTTCTACATGATTGACACTTGATTTTCAACAACTTGAGCATCATGGAGCAAGGAGCAGAGCAAGAGTACTCACATATTTGAATATAAGTTTTTTTCTTGTTTATGCTCAATCAATCAGCTATCAACTAAGGTGTGATGAAACATATTTTCTAGGAAACTAACATTCCATCACTAAGGGAGTCTCTTCCAAGTGATATAATCACATCATATACCTTAAATTTAATGTATAAGGCATGCATTCTCACTTTATAGATCTCAAATAGACTAGTATACCCTTTACTAAGAAAGCCCCTATTTTCTTAAGTATTTTCTCTATACTTTGAGAAGCCATAGCTCAAAATATACTCTTTTGGTGAAGGAATTAGATAGCTTGAGGTGGTGAGGGAACTTCCCTATTAATATCGAATTTAAATGTTAGAAAACTTGTTAGAAAGCTAATATAGTCCTCCAAAATTATCTTGAAGCTCAAATATAAACATTGCATATTCTAAATAAATCAAGTTTGGAGTGAAAAATGGTTTCTATGTGCATGTCTAGTGAAGATAGTAAATAGCTCGTCTTGTTGGCATTCGTTCATAGAGTAGAAGCAACTTCTTTGTGTGGAATGACTTGCATCCGGAAGGTCTTATAGTCTAGTTTGGGTGACCAAAAGCTCTTGCATTCTTTCCATAGGAACTTAGAGAATAATTAAATGTTTGAACTGATTTGTCTATTGAACATACCTGTGAGACCACTCATGCTTCACGTTGCATATGGAAGATGTATGTTCTCACATACATGATATCAAAGAAATTTCAAAACATAGAGATATTCAAATAGTACTAGAATGATCTATTGAAGGCCTTGGAATCAAAGGATCTCTTGGTTTGAGTTCAAGGGAATCCACACAACTCAAGGGAAGTCTAGTAATGATGAAGCAAGGCATCTACATCATCTATTTTGGTGCTTTTGAAGTGGAAAGAAAAAGGTTTCAATCCTTATAACCTTTCTTGCATCAAGAAGACTTAGAATAGTACATTAGAGTACATGATGCTAGGATATAGCACCTACACTAAAAATTATGAGCCTCATACCAATTCTAACCATACAAATGTTCACTCTTGGCATCCATATGACCCTTGGAAATGTTTGGAAAAGCCACGTTAGCCATACTGATGGTCAACCTAGCATCAGTATGACCATTGGAAAATTACCACTATTGAAGAGATTGCAATTTATACTCTCACTTTTACTTGATTCAAATCCACACATTATTCACAGTAAAACATGCAAACAACAATGGTCTGTTGGAGAGAAAAGCATGATGACCATTTTTATTGGCAATGAAGCTTTTCGCATATCTTTATAGAGAAAAATCCTAGTGGACATGTATGTCCCGGACCACTTAATTCCAAGGGTGAGGCAAGTCTTCAACAATATTATGATGCAAGATGTGATTTTATGGACTTCACTTATTGACATATGTGAAAAGCATGGCTCAAATAATATATCGATTATGCACTTTGACAAGATGCAATTTGAATGCATCTTCCCAAATTCTACAATATATTTTTGACCAAGGCAATGTTCTAAATGGCCAAAATGACAAGTGTAAGGTAAATCATGGTAGCCTACTGCACCGAATGACAGTTTTTGGTTGTGGAGGACTCCACGCTAAGAGGCAGCTCATAGGGAGGAAACTAAAAATTTTCTCGATCAAGGTCTACATCATTAGCTCATGCTCATGCACTTGATACTCTAAGGAAAGTGATGATATGCGCGGAGTAGAAAACCGAGCTCCTGAGGCTGCACACAGTACTCCACATAGAGGCTGCAGAATACGCAGAAAACACAGTATATAGGGAGCAAGAAGATAGACTTTAAGCAAGCCATTTCCTGAAAGTAGGGAATACCTCATCCTTCGATTTGATAGGATATACCCTGACTTTTCTAGTAGCATCATCTATGAAAGTGACAAAGTAAAGAGAACCACCTAAGGACCTAATGGGCATAGGACCACACACATCTCTATGGACGAGATCTAAAGGCTAAATTGAAGAGTCAATGTGTATTCTATGCACATTTCTAGTTTGCTTTCCATATTAACAATGCTCACAAAATAAAAAATTAGAGAAAAATAACACAGGTAAGTAGCCAGAACGAGAAAGATTTTCCATTCCACTACGAGATATATGGCCCAAACGACCATGCCAAATACAAGCCATAGGCTGTTCAGTAACAGCTAACAAGTGTTCTTTCTGTTATACAAATAAAGGATAAAGTCAGCCAACTTTGCTTCCTTTCACAATAATCATATTGCCCTTTGATATACGAAAGGACTGAGCATAGAAGAGTACCTTGTAACCAAGGTCATCAAGTTGACCAACTGACATCAAACTGCGTGATAACTGAGGTACATGGCGTACATTATGCATAGTAAATTTTCAACCATCAATGAACTGCACAACCACATCTCCAATGCCCACAACGTCACACTAGTAAGAATCACCAATACTCACAGTACCAAGAGACTTTGCTGCATAATTAGAGAACCATTCTCTATGTGGTATCACATGGAAAGAAGCACCACAATCTAGCAGACAGGTGTGGGAAAGAGTATCAGCCATAAGTGCCTTAGTTGGCACAGTATTATTAGTTGTCAGCACATCAACATCATCAAAAATAGCATTAATCTCTTCAATCTTCACAGTTGAAGTAGATGGTGCAGGTAGCTGTTTAACATGCCCATCAACATTCTGTTCTTTACCTTTAGCATTCTGTAATGCATAACAGTCTTTCTTCATATGTCCTTTCTTATGATTATAATGGCATTCCATATCCCTCTTCCTTGACTTACTTCTACTTTTATTGCATAAGTTCTTCCAAAGCTCCTCTGCACTTTCATAGTCTAATTATTATAAAGTAAATATTATCTTCCAGGTGCAAGCAAATGGTAGACCTGGCCATTTCATCTAACTCATCCCAATCATCTTCATCCATGTCATCAGGCTTCTTTGAAATCCCATTTACTGGCTTCCATTGCCTCCTTTGAATTAGCACATCTTTAATCTGATTCTTCCATAGAGCAAAGTTTGTGCCATCAAATTTTTGGATCTCAAAGTGGTCTTTTCCCTACAAGTTATAGCTCCTCCTTGGAACACTAGCACTAGACCCTGATCCACTGGATGTGCTTGAGACCTCTGATGCCATGATGGTAGAGAATTGAATAGAATGATAATGGAGCTCGAAGAGTCTGAACACCAACGAATAAGTGTATGAAGGAGTAAACCGACCACTGTATAGTTGACTAAACCGAAAATCTGGAAAAATTTTGCTAGATTATCCTCTACAAAATGAGCATATGACCAATGTCAAATCATAAAACTGCAAGTACTGAGATGTTTTCCTGCATAGTGAATCACTGACTCCACTGCATATAACCAGGTACCCAACAAAAGCCAACTAGGCTTATCGAGCACCTATTAACAACTATCATACATCTCCTATGGCGAGGCTGGGTAAGTCTTCCACCTGCATCACTGAAGAGACCCCAACATCTGGCTGTCTCCGAGTTACCAAAACTTCACCACAACCCCCTTTATCAAACGTAAAAGGCTTTATGCAAAGAACGTAACCGCTATATCAATAACCACATGGACGTACATAAGCGGTATCCACAGAAGAATACATGGTGTGTATGTGCTCAATATATGCAGTAAAATGACACTAAAAGGCTGAATACACAGCCCAGAAACTAGCCAATAATACCTGCAAGTGTCTGTCAACTCTGATGTTTTAGGCTCAAAAAACTTGCATAAATTTTGCAACAGCTGCTCCCACCAAAACTAAAAACTTTCAAGAAACCTGTAGTTTTATGAGTGTGGCTGAAAACAGCCCCAAAGGTTGATATTTCTTGTTGGAGAAGTACAAAGAACACTCTTCTTGATGTTCTTGGACTTGTGTGAATAGAACTATGTGCAGAAGTACTCCAAAAGGGCTCCAAAAGACACCCCAAAAATGCTTCCAAAATAGGCTTTGAAAGCAAAGGATGAAGCTTTGAGGGACCAAAATATGTTCAAGGTAATGTCAAAATTAGTCTTTCCCCTTCTTCAGACACCACAAGAGTCTAGCTTAGTGGCAAGAGATTGCCACGGTTAAGTGAGCTTTGGGGGGAACAGTACTGGGATGGGTGACCTCCAGGGAAGTACCGGGAACCTCTATATTCCTTGATCGTTGAGGTCCTTCGTCGTGCGCAGCCAACGGTGCCAACGATGACTTCGGTGACTCGGATGACAAGGTGCCAAGGTCTATGCCTTGGTCGCCGCCTTAGTCCTAAGCCTTGGAGAAACCCTTAGGGGGGGAGGGTTGCTCGCTTCACTCGCACAAAAGGAACAAAGCTTTTTCCTTAAACTTCTCTGATACCACTGAAGTATTTCGATGGCGATGCACCACAGTGCGCTCTCCTTCTCGAGAGCTCCACCCCGATATGCTCGGAGTAGAAAACGGAGCTCCTGAGGTAGCGCACAGTACTCCGCACAGAGGCTACAGAATACGCAGAAAACACAGTATACAGGGAGCACGAAGACAGAGTTCTTAGGTCTTACAAATGAGGCCGAACTTACAGTTCGTGACTGACCAAGCCACTATATGTTTTATTAAAGGACATATACAAAGAAGTGTCCAGTGGCCATTTGGCCTTTCACATGGACACCAACGATAACATATGTAGCAGAGAGAACCTCTGCACTCATTGATTAGAATCACCTACAACATAGACTTTGAAGAGATCTCCATCATGATTCATAAAATTTTATGTGACTAGAGGTGTCAACTTATTTCCACCCTTTGTTGGATATAGGGTGGACATGTAAAGTGGCAACATGGATAGACGATAGGAGATGACAGGCAAATGCATGCGCCATACTTTGTGGAGAGTGACTAAAACGATTGGTGGGCTTCAATTCAAGAGAGATGGTTGTTTCGAATTATTACTTTCCACACCTTTTAAAACCTCTAAATTTAGAGGTGCACGCAGAGAGCTAGATGCTAATGAATGCTATTGATGAACAACATTGAAGGGGGTATGAAGGAGATATAAAGTTGCATTCAAGCACTAACTATAGTGGGTTGGCTTATCATTAGAGAGAAATAATGTGAGGGAGATACACGTGATTTAGGGGAATCTTTTGAAACCCTAAAAATTGATGAGAGGAGTGAAGAGGGATGATAATTTTTTTGCATTGTGATTGATCACCTATCTATTAGCTTTTGTTCTTCACTTTTTTGGGCATTAATGATCAATGCAGTAGCAATTGGTTTCTTTTTCTCTACTTCATCTATGATGTCACACTTGATATCATTTGCTGATGAGAAGTCAATCATTTATAGTGTGACGTTATAGATAGAATTTGCTAATTTGAAACACGTGGAATTTCGATGCTCGATGTCTTCCATTACATCCCTAATCTTGATATGTGATGACACAATCCACAATCGTGTTGTCTGATTATACCATGATATATTTTGAATTCAACCATTGAAGAAATCTCATAATACTTTTTCCTATGCTTTTAGTTTGAAAGTTACGAGAGAAAAACACACAGGATTCTCTGATCTATTTCATTGATGGTGTTTGACGGTCCATATCACACTTATTTATTGTTTTTTGAGAGCTCCAACAATGTACGATAAGCTTTTGATTGTTTTTTCTTAATACATGAAATTTTGCGATAACAATAGACAATCAATAAATAAATTTCTAAAGACTGTACTTGTTGCCAAGATGACTATTCTAGATGTTATCTTTGCTATAGAGGGTTAGAGTTTGATGTTTGTACTCCTGCCAATTTGTAGTAATTGTTCACTATAACGAATTTATTTGATCTTAACCCTTAAGGATTTGAATTTGAGTTACACTTATGATTTTCCTAAACCATTTGTGCTTTAAGATGCCTTAGTAAAGATAAATGTAGAATTTTATCAATATTGCAGGGAATTTGTAATGATGAAATGTGAAGAACAATGATGATTTTGCATGTGTGACATCCTTGATTGCGTAGGTTTTGAAGCATGTTTGTCTTACACCTTGAAGCACATAATATGGACTCACATAATGTAAGTTTTGTATAGACTCTTTGTCTTTTGAGCCTTTAATGAAGAAACGTCATATTAGCTTCTAGCTAGAAGTGTCGAATTCAACTGGAATCTTATGCAGCATAACTCTTTAGGAGGTTTTTTTCCCCCAACTTGTATATACCCTATTGCTCTAACGGGATACTTATCTTTGTATATTCTAGTGGTACTACATTCTGTATTGTGTGTTGTGCTCCAAGCTTCTTCTTCTTCCTTGTGTTGTTCGTGTTCTTCCGCGGACATCTAACTCCAACAATTGATATTAGAGCAGGACACCGCTTCATCTAAGGTGTCATCCAAACCTCTCCGGTTGTAGTCTCAGAATCCCATGAATTTTGCTGAGCATACTTAGCATGTTTCCAAAATTGTGATCTCAGCTTGTTTTGGCCTCCGAACACACTATCGTAGTGCTTCTGCATGCTATTTCGTCTTTTTGTGCCAAAGGTATATACCACTTTTGATCGCTCAGTTAAGCATCTCAAAGTCTGCTACATGTCTAGCAGAATTCGTTTGGGTAGTTCTATTCAACTTTTTGAGATACAGTCAATTTTTTGGATCAAGGTATTTTAGTCACCGGCCATGGCTGAAAGCAGTGATGTATTCCATATGTTGGTTGTTGAGGATAAGTTGGATGGTACCAACTATTCGTTATCGGCTTATATGATGTGACATGTATTGGTTGCAAAAGGACTGTGGAACATTGTGCAGGGTGTTGAAAAACATCTTATCACACCAGCAACTGTTACAGCTGCAGGTATTGAAGCTGATGTAGAAGGTGCCGAAGATGATGCTAAAAATCTATATATTCCTGTTTGTGTTGTGATTTCTACTACAACTTTTGCAGAGAAAATTTGTTGGCATAGCAGGATGCCTAGGCACATGCACTGATAGCTTTGTCTATCAAACATGCCATTATTCCTCACATACGCTCTTGTAGAACAGTTAAGGATGCTTGGGATAGACTTACCACATTGTACCAAGCTAGGAATGCGGCTCGTGTTGCTTGCCTCCGAAAACAATTGAAGAGTGAGCACATGAATGAAGGTGATTCTATGGACAATTTTCTAACAAAGATCAAAGACTTGAAGGAGCAATTGATTTCTGTTGATGAAGTTATACTAGATAGGTCACTTGTGTAGACCATTCTAAATGGTCTTCCTGATTCATATTAGAGTTTTGCTTCTACTCTTTGGTTGATGATGAAAGGAAATCCAAATGCCTTCTCATTTGAAGAGTTAGTCTCTATTCTATTGCAGAAAGATCAGTCGAGGCAGAACACGTCCATTGTGCATGTTGTAGAGCAAGCTTTCCTGGCTAGTTAGAAGGGCAAAGGAAAATCGAGCTATTAAACTAGTAAGCAGAAATCTGCTAATTCTGCACAATCGAAGAGGGAAGACAAAGATGAAAAGAAATCAGAAAAGCAGAACTTGTTTTGCAAGTGTTGTAAACGAAATGATCATATCATAAAGAACTATCCAAATCTGGCTGCTAAAGAGGCAAAGAAGAAAGAGGTTGGAATCGTTGTTGTAGAGGCCTCTACACCAAAAATAGAGTCTGCTAGTCTTGTGCAGGAGGAAGAATGGGCATTTACTACTGTTTGTAGTTTTCACCCATCTTCTCATGAGCAGTGCATGTTTGTAGTAGACTCGGATGTTTTGTACTTTGACAGTGGGGTGACCTAACATATTGCCTCGCAGCGTAGTTTCTTCTCTTCACTCGATCCTACGCCTACAGGGAATATTGTTACATGTACCAACAACTCCTCTTATCCTATTATGGGAGTTGGTAAGATCATTTTGACTACTACTGATGGTAGTTCTTTCACTTTTTCAGATGCTTTTTGTGTGCCAGGGATCAAGAAAAATCTATTATCAGTTTTTGCATTAGCCAAGATTGGCTTGGTTGTGAAATTTGTTGATGACAGATGTGCAATTCATGATTTGTCAAATGGGGACGTGATTATTACTTATGGCATTTTATGTCGTGGGTTGTATAAGCTCATAGACTATGAAAGATCTCTAAATGATTCAACATATGTAGTACATGATTCTCCGGCTATGTCGGATGCAAAGCTTTCGCATGCACGCTTTGGTCATCTGAATTTTGCTAGTTTGGTATGCCTAGAAAAATCCAAAATGGTGTTCTCTTTGCCCAAACTTGAGGCACCTGGAAAACATGTTTGTGAAGGCTGTACTTTGAGAAAATGCAGCGTTCTTCTTTTCCAAAAGATGGTTTAATTTGGGCTACTCAAAAATTGTAGCTTGTACATAGTGATGTCCGTGGTCCAATGCAGACACCTTCTTTTGGAAATTATCTATACTTCATGACTTTCATTGATGAATTTTCCAGGCACGCATGGGTATATCCATTGAAATAAAAGTTGGATGTGTTCATGTGCTTCAAACAACTTTTGGTTTTGGCTAAAAATCTATCAACATGTAAAATGGGCACCCTCCATTTTGATCGAGGGGGGGAATATATGGCTTCTTAATTTAACGCATTTCTGCCTGAGCATGGGATAAAACACTAGTGTATAGTGCCGTATAGACCTCAATAGAATGGAGTTTCTGAAAGAAGGAACATGTCACTCATGGAGATGGTGAGGTGTATGATCAAGAGTCAGGGTTTACCATATAGTTTTTGGCTTGAGGTTGTCATGTGTGCAACATATGTACTCAACAGGTGTCATACTAAAGCATTGTAGTCTATCACTCCATATGAGGCTTGGCATGATTGCATGCCATCTGTTTCTGATGTGCGTGTTTTTGGTTGTTTGGAATATGGATTATCGCTTCAACAACATCGCACAAAATTGGATGATAAAGTAGTAAAATGTATTTTTGTTGGGTACAGTTCTGAAAGTAAAGGCTATCATCTCTATCATCCACATAACTAAATGAATTTTGGTTAGCCGTGATGTTGTTTTTGTGGAAGATGCTATTCAGCCATTGCTTTCATGTACTAAGGAAGTCTGTTAGCTCCAAAGACATGTATGATACTTTGCTACCTCTTTTTATAGGTGGAGAATATAGTGTTTGTCCTAATGAGGCAACTTCTCAACCTTTGTAGGTTTCATGTGATGATGTAGATCATCTTTTGTAGACTTTGTGTGATACGATGCACCTCTATCATATCATACTCGATCAAGCTCTCATATTGGCTCTTTTGCATCAGATTGCTATGCTATGGCTGCATCTAATCTTTGTGATGGGAATGATCTTGTACCATTTGATGAAGCACCAAATTCAGAAAATTGGATGGCTTCTATGCAATCTCAATATGATGCTATAATGAAGAATGGTACTTGGTCTTTATGTGACTTGCCTCCTAGCAAGAAGGCCATTGGTACTAAGTGGGTATACAAGCCGAAGCGTAAGCTGGATGGTACAACTGATAGTTATAAGGCTAGGCTTGTTGCAAAGGGTTATGCGCAGGAAAAAGGCATTGATTTTGATGAAACCTTTGCTCCTACTTGTTGTATGGCTACTATTCATAGCATTTGCGCACTTGCAGCTCATCATGGTTGGAATGTACATTAGGTGGACAGTAAAACAACATTTCTTAATGGCGAATTTCATGAAGAAGTGTATGTTTTTCAGCTCCGTGGCTTTGTGCAGAAAGGGCATGAAAACTAGGTGTGCAGGTTAAAGAAGGCATTATATGGTTTAAAGTAAGCACCATGTGCTTGGTATGAGAAGATACATGCCTATCTAATTGCACATGGTTTTGAGAACAGTCCAACTGAAAGCACCTTATATGTTAAGCGTGCTAATCATGTACTTATGATCATTGTGGTTTATGTTGATGACATGCTACTCATTGGTCCTCATGAGAGGCATATTACTGATTTTAAGGCTGATTTGCATGCCTCATTTGAGATGTCTGATTTGGGGCATTTGCATCACTATTTGGGCATTTTGTTTATGGATGTTGAAGGTGGAATGGATTTGTGTCAAAGGAAATATATTGACACTGTATTGCAGCGTTTTGGCCTTGAAGACTGTAAACCTATTGCCACTCCTATGGAAATAGGTTTAAGACTGAGTCTTCATGATGCTGGAGATGCATTTGACGTTGTTCTCTATCAGCAGGCTATTGGATGCTTGGTTTACTTATGCATTACTCGACCATATATTCAGTTTGTTGTCTCATAGATGATCTAGTTTATGCATTGCGCAAGAGTCAAGCATTGGCAGGTGGTTAATCACATTTTTCTCTACTTGAGTGGTACCCCACTGCTTGGTTTGTTTTATCCCAAGGGGGATCACTACCGCCACATTTGCATGCTTTTTTTGACTCTGATTGGGCTGGTTGCTATGACACTCATATATCCACTAGTGGTTTTTGCTTCATGCTTGGTAGCACATGCATATCTTGGTTTAGCAAGAAACAGCCTACTGTGGCCACTTCCAGTTGTGAGGCTGAGCATAGGGTAGCTTTCACAGCGAGTGTTGAGTGTGTGTGGCTTAGATGCTTTATGGCTGATTTGGGTGTTGATCAATCTTCTGCCATCACCATCTTCACTAACACTTAGAGCGCATTGGTAGTTGCTAGGAACCCTGTGTTCCATGCCCGCACTAAGCACATTGAGGTGCATTATCATTATGTCAGGGAGAGGTTCTCTGCTCGGGAGATCAACTTAGCATATGTGCCCACGTAGGAGAAATTTGCAGACCTTTTCACAAAAGCTTTTCCTAGGGAGATGTTTGAAGCTTTCCGCAAAGATTTGGGCTTACTTCCTTTTATGGAGTGATTTCCACATACCCTGGCACTTCCTTATACATGAGAGCTAGCTCCTTGTTCATCGCATCACTCCTAGGGTGGGATTTGTTGATATATTTAGGTAGTGATGTGTGTGAACACACTAGGACCGCCGGGGCACTTTTTTCCCTCTTTACGAGGTTTTCTACCCCAGCTTGTATATATGCCTATTCCCCTAACAAGCTACTTATCTTTGTACATTGTAGTGGTAATACATTCTCTATTGTGTGTTGTGCTCCAAGCTTCTTCTTCTTTCTTGTGTTGTTCGCATGCTTCCGCAGACATCTAACTCCAACAAGTAGAACAATATAAATCACAGAGTCTAGGTACGATATTGAATCCACACTTCTATTTTCATTGTTAGCAAATATACATGGGAAGATGGACCATGATTGTGCAAACTTTCTTTATGACATAGATTCCTGCACACTTTTATCTATAAATGCAAAGTTTGATTCGAAATTTGACTCATTGACCTTATTTGTCTCAAAATTGACTCAAGCAATGGCAATACTTACAGAAACTACTAAATCATTGAACGGACGAGTTGATAATGAGTTTGCATCTTTAGATGGAATGATGAGATTTGAATTCTCGCACATAAATTAAAGGTTGGATACTTTATACACTCAAGTAGAAGACACTATAATGTGCAAGCATAAAGATGAATACCAAGCACAAATACAACATGTCTACAAATTTTATGGAACGAAACCCTTTACCTGACTATAGGCAATTCCCTATTAGAGCAATAAAAAAAATACCAACTAGATACCATTAGCCTATTGTTAGATGTTTTTGGTGTGATCAAACCCATATGAAGAGGCATGTAGACATACTATAGTACGTGAAATTGAAAAGAAAATATGTCTTTTCATGATCATGCCGTTTACATTTGACCTCAAGATGAGATGGAATGAAAGAAGTTTTTGATCAAACAAAATCTAATTCAAAAACACTTAAAATATATATAAACCTATGGAGACCAAAGAGATATGATGATGAAAAAACTTTGAACCAAGAATAAGATTTCAATTAATAATCAAGCTAAAATTATTGATGTAAAGAAAAATGAGCTAAAACACTGGGAAAAACAAAAAGTTTACAAGAAAGATTGGAAAAGAATGAGCAATAATATGGAAAAGCGACACAAAAAGTTGAACAAAGTTTACATGAAAGATTGCAAAATAATGAGCAATAATATGAAAAATCGACACAACTAAGAAAGAAACATGAAAAACACTATGTAATATGTGATCCAAAGCTTTTAGAAAATGATAGATTATTTGATCAAGAGAAAGTGAAAAACATGGAAGCTAAATTGGATAATGAGATTAAGAATCAAGAAAATAGGTAAAGTGAACTTGAGGATATCAAAGAACTTGACAAGGACGAGAGCTCAAACAATAAACAAAAAGTTAAAGAGAGGGAAAAAAAATATTGAAGATATTATCAAACATATTAAACACAATATGAAAAATAGAAGAACTGATTAAAAGTACTTGACTAATCAAGTAGACATGATTGAGGATGCTCCAAAATGATCAGGTCTCTGATTTGATGCTTACATTTATTTGAGTAGTCGTATTTATGCGTTTTTGAGAACAAGTACGTATCTAAAGCCAATTCAAGAATTTGAGTTTGAATGGATTGTATGGAAGGCAACTAGTTTTAAGTTGCTTATTCATGCTTTATTGTAGATGGATTTTTGAGACATTTTTCATGAGTTTTATATAGGTATAGTGCCTTTTTTATTTGATACTTTTCAACGTTTGTTTAGTCTCAATGATTGCAAGAAATGATCGAGAAAATATGAACAAAACTGCATGCATTCAAAAATACCTTTCTCAATAGAAACCTTCATTTAACCTTGATGTCTTTTACATTATTTGTGTTGCATTACATCTAAAGCATGCATAAAAAATGAATATACACATTCTTTTATTCCCTTAGATGCACATTCATTTGCACATGAATTATGTTTTAAATTAGCATGAATAAGAGTACATTAAGTTATGAGCAAAAATGAGAGAAGGTTTGTGAGTGTGAGCTTCTTTGATTAGAAACTATGAGAATTGTTTCAATGATTGCATCATGATTTTAGAAGGATTGCATCTATAGTATGGATGCCTGAAAATGTATGTGCATAGAAGTTTCATGCCCATAAGTGCATGTCCACTTTCACAATGACTGAATTTCGAACTCATGTTGAAAACAAATAAGTTTGTATACTGTGTGGAGAGCCTGGACATCTGATGCCAATTACCATGTGTATGAACCATTGTGTTCTTTGATGCATATAAAGTATGCATGTATACGGCCAGATATACATCCATGCACACAAACGTTTCTTTTCTATCCCATGCACATACCCAATGAACCTGATCATTCACATCATCGAAACAGAAAGCATGTACTTCTCGGCCCATCGAAAGGATGTGTAGATTTCGATGGGATGAATGTCATAGAGATTCCCATCTCTTCTCTCACTTTCACTTGCTTCAAATCAATACATTGTTCAAAGTAAAGCATGCAAATAGAACTGTTCTGATGGAGAGAAAAGCACGATGGCCATTTTTGTTGGTAGTGAAGCATTTCACATACTATTGCAGAGAAAAACTTTAGTGTACATGTATGTCAAGTACCAATTAATTGCAAGGGTGAGGAAAGTATTCAACAAGATTATGGTGCAAGATGTGATTTGATGGATTTCACTTATTGCTTGATATGTAGAACATGGCCCAAATAATATAGTGATTATGCACATGGACAAGATGAATCTTGAAGGTGTCTTCCCAAACTCTACAATATATTTTTGAATAGCAAAATGTTCTAAATGGATGTCCTGACAAATGTAAGGTAAATCACGGCACACAATTGCACCCAATGGTAGTTTCTGTTGTGGAGGACGTAACATTGAGAGGAGTCTCATAGGGAGAAAGCTCAAAAATTTTTGGATCAAGGTCTACATCATGAGCTGATGCTGATGCACTTGAAACCTACGGAAAGTGACCATTGCTTGTATATATCTAATAGAGATAACCAACACACTACTCGAATAGAATCACTGACAACATAGAATTTGAAGATAACCCCACCATAATTCACAAATTCTAATGTGACTAGAGGTGATATCAATGCTAGAGGATTCGAACCTGTGCGCCATCCATGCTAAGCGAGTCACTATACAACCGAAGGACATACAACTAGCTAGGAGAATTAGGGGTGATCGTAGCTAAGTTTTGTAATTGATCTCTACAGACAAGAGATTTTTTGTAAATATTGCCATTTTCAATGAAACATTAGCACTTTTCCTCTATTCCCTTTATAATCTCATTATTTAGAATGAAACATGAGCAGTCATTTTACATTTCCATGTGTTTTCTTCTGATAATCTCTCATATATCAGTGATTGTTTTCTTATCTTGTCATTTTGATCTAGTGATAATATCCATCTAGTGAAATTTCTTTCTCATTTAAGGTCATGTAGGGCATGTAGGGCATTGGGAGGCCAAATAAAGCCCTGCCACAGAAACGCGGGAGAAGGCCCTGCAAAACGTTTGTAGGGCCTTCTCCCGCGTTTCTGTGGGAGGGCTTTATTTGGCCTCCCAATGCCCTACAAGACCTTAAATGTGAGTAAGAAGGTTCAAAAGAATGAGAGTAAAGAAGGATCATGAGGAGTAAAGCTAGTTCATGAGGAGTGAACATGAACAAATTTTGACCTCCCTATAACTTTGAAACATATGAGCAGAGCATTTTGAAACTTAGAACATTTGCATTCTTGAAAATATCCATCTAGTGAAGTTTCACTCTCATGAACGTCACCTAGGGCATTTGCATTCTTGATACTATCCATCTAGTGAAATTTTTCTCATTTAAGGTCATGTAGGGCATTGGTAGGCCAAATAAAGCCCGACCACAGAAACGCGGGAGAAGGCCCTGCAAACGTTTTGTAGGGCCTTCTCCCGTGTTTCTGTGGTAGGGCTTTATTTGTCCTCCCAATGCCCTACAAGACCTTAAATTTGAAAAATTGCACTAGATGGATATTATCAAGAATTCAAATGCCTTAGGTGACCTTACATGAGAGTAAGAAGGTCCAAAAGAATGAAAGTAAAGAACCTCCCAATGCCCTACATGAACTCAATACATCACATGCAGGTCCAAAAGAATTTTAGATAATATACTCAAAAAGAAAGACTTGAGCCAATTGTAAATAAAGCAAAGTGAAAATTTGATATTAATTCAATTGTTTACATCAATTGGCTTTGAGTTTCTCAATGACTCTCTTTCGATGCTCCAAAGCCATGGGTAGGGTGTAAGTCAAAATTGAGGTTGCTATTTCATCAACATTTCTAACTCCTAGACCTAGAGATATACCTATTTGACCTAAGACCTTTCCACGGAAGTTGGAACCTAAGGTTGTAGTTACAAGGGATTTCTTAACTAAAAAGATACAATTACTCATGTGTAATGGTTGATAAACAAAGCAATTTACTTAAGGCCTTTAGACACCATGTCATGAAGTGGCCCTGCGAACTGAACTCTTTATGGATAATTACAAAATGTTCTTTGGGAAGTTTCCCAATGTAGTTTGCAAGGGATGAGCCACCTCCACGAGCCACTCGATCACCTCCACTCCTTGCTGCAAACTTGTCGACTTCAAGCACCTCTTGCACAAAGTTTTATGATTAGTAGCTGCATGTGTTTGTAAGAATGAATGACATGAATTGAAGATACTTACATCTTGAACTCTATCTTCTTCTTCTCCTCTCTCTTGAAGATGTAAATTAATGCTGGAGTGGGACATCCCACTCTGCTCGATTACTGGTGAGGCGGGAACTTCTGATTCCAATATCCTTTCTTGTGCATTACTAAATTTTTTTTTCTATGATATGTTGATGTTCACTTGTAAGTATGTCATTGCAAACCAATTTTATTGAGTCCGCCACTGAGTCACCAAATGGCAAACATGTTTTCTCCAACAAGTCAGAGGTACTATCCAAAGGACACTGTGACAAAGTACAAAACAAACTTAGGCAATCACCGAGCCATAGCCCGAATGCCTTCTCTACATCATGTAAAAACAAATATTCTTGTCCCTGGACAAGAACCACTGAAAAAGTTTCAATCTCCACCTCTGGAATAGTTTCTTCTAGCTCCGAAGAGGTGGATGGCTTAGGCACTTCTTTCAACTTATCATCCACACCAAGAGGATAAGTTTTCTCAATAGCTTCTCTCTCTAATAGGAGATTCAAGGGTTCTTGAGGTGGTTCCCTTTTATCCTCGACAAAACCACCTGTAAGAAGATGAGGGATCTCATGAGGAATTGGTTCTGGTTCATCATTCACAAAGAAAATTGTGGCAGCAATGAATGAAATATATTTTGCACCCAAACTTGTGTTTCCTATTTAATCTCCTTATAAGTGGCACAGTTTCATCAAGAAGGTGCCCTGCTTCCTCTGCAATTACCTGGAACCGTTTCAATGGTTTTGCAAATGCCTCATCACCTTTGTGAATGTAGGTGAGAAGGTCACATGGGACCCAGGTTCCATCATATGGTGGTATTTCGATGGAGAAACGCAATATATGAACTTGCATATATTGAAGCAGCTCCTCCAAAGCATCGGCATTCATTTGCACAGTTCCATGGAGGTTAGGAACCTTGGAGAGAAGATCATATAGGTTATGTTGACCTTTATAATCTGAATCCTCCAAAAATTCTAGAAACTTGTGGCGTGCACTCTTAGTGCGTACAGAGGTGGAAGCCATAGCTTGCAAATGTAGACTGCTCTAACACTCAATGTAGTTGCAAAAGTAAGAAATGAGGAGCAAGGACTCCTATTTATAACTTTTCTAGAATTTTTAAGTGATGGGTCCCACTTTTTCATAGAAGTGACTTTTCCTTAAATTAAAACATAAGAGTCTTGGAAAGGAAAACTTTGACATTTGAGATCACATCAAAGAAAATAAACAATAAGAATGCTCTTTCAAGAAAAACCTTGAGAATGTACAGATACAAGTAGAATGTGGCCAAAATATCCTTGAAGCAAATGCGAAAAAATTTTCATTGCAAAAATAGGTTTGTTTACAGGCTTCACAGTATCTTTACAAAAAAGAGTTATGACAATGAAATTTCAGTTCCATCCATGCTCCAATCTGCAAGAACCTTGATTTTGTCTTCCAATCTCTTTCCAATCTGTGGACAATTCATAAAAGAGTAAAACATTTTCAAATCATGAACAATAGTGATAGAATAAGATATATATATATATATATATATCTATATGTATATATGGAATACAACTCTTACCTTGTTCCCTTGTATTCGAAATTTGAAATCATAAAGATCATCATATCCCATGATAAGTAAGTGCTCTCTCAAGTTCGCCAAGTTCCAATGTTGATTAACTAAAACCACCTCCATATCATTGTTTGGTAACTTCACATTAATTTCAAATGAAGCTAAAGATCCCTCCGATCTTCGCAAAGGTATCCACTCTCCTAGTTTACACATCCAACGATCATAATAAAATTTTGATGTACAATGAGGTGCGATGTTGTCCTCTTTTAATAGGTGGAGAATCAAGTTCTTGTCCAAATGAGGCAATTTCTAACATTTTTAAGTTTCAATTAATGATGCAGATCATTCAAATTCTAATGTATTTACATGATGCACATGTTGATGAGAGGGCTAGCATAAAAGAAGCAAAATCTATGCATAAATGGTTGGTGCATACCTTCTCAGATAGAAAATCAAATGCATTGTTGATATACTACTCATTTAGGCTCTCATAGTGTTTCCTTTTGCATCCAATTGGTATGCAATGTCTATCTATAGTCTTTGTGATGAGAATGAGCATGTTTCTTTTGAGAAGGGAAAAAAAAATAGGATGGCTGCTATGTAATCAAAATATGATGTTATGAAGAGTGGTACTTTGTCTTTATGCGATTTACTCCAAGAAAAAAGCCAATTGGCACTAAATGGGTATACAAGCTAAAATGTAAGTCTAATGGAACAATATGTATAAGAAAAAAGATTGTTGCCAAAGGTTATGCTCAAGAGCAAGCATTGATTTTAATAAGACCTTTCCACCCATATTCCAAATGACTACTAGTTGTAGCATTTGCATTGTGCACTTGCAACTCATCATAGTGAGAATGTACATGAGTTAGACATTCAAATTGCATTTTTGAATGGTGACATACATCAAGGAGTTTATGTATTTCATCCCCATTGTTCTTGCATAGAAAGGGCATGAAAACAAAGTATGCAAGCTGAAAAAAGCATTATATGTTTTGAAACAAGCACCACGTGCTTGGTATGAAAAGATAC
The DNA here is from genome assembly GCA_020310875.1 of Ceratopteris richardii. Lineage (NCBI taxonomy): Eukaryota > Viridiplantae > Streptophyta > Polypodiopsida > Polypodiales > Pteridaceae > Ceratopteris > Ceratopteris richardii. The sequence continues at coordinate 30,354,035 of CM035431.1, read as the reverse complement.
ATGCCTACTTACTTCCACATTGTTTTGAGAACATTCAAAAGTGTACTTGAGATGGTGCACTCATCATCATTGTTGTAGATGTTAATTATGTGTTGCTCACTAGTCTTAATGAGAATCATGTTCCCAAATTTGAGGTTGATTTTCATGCCTCTTTTGAGATGTTCGATTTGGGGGCATTTCAACCATTATTTGGGGATTCAATTTATGCAATTTGATGGAGGAATAGATTTTGTCCAACAAAATATATCGACACATTATTGGAGCGTTTTGGCCTTGAAGATTACAACCTATTGTCACTCTCATGAAAATAGGTTGATGGTTCAATCTTCATAATGTTGGAGATGCATTTGATGTTGTCTATCACCACACTATTGGATGCTTGTTCTACTTATGCATAAGTCAACCTCATATTTAGTTTGGTGGCCCTTAGATCAGCAGGTTTATGTATTTATCCATTATCAAGCATTGGTAGGAAGTAAAGTGCTTCTTTAGCTATTTTGGTGATATCTCATTACTTGGATTGTTTTATCCCAAAGGGGGATGATTACCTCTAGATTTACATGCTTTTTTTTATTTAATCTTGGTTTCTTACTATGACACTTTGTGTATACATTAATGGTTTCTTCTGGATGCTTGGTAGCTCATGCATATCTAGGTTGAGCAAGAAGCAGCCCGTTGTGGCCACTTCTATTTTTAAGGCTAAGTATAGGGCAACTTTCATAGAAATGATTAAGTGTGTGTGGCTCACAAGAACTTTGGTGGATTTGGGTGTTGTTCACTCTTCTGCCACCAACATCTTCACTAATAGTTGGAGCACATTGTTACTTTCTAGGAACATTCTGTTTCATGCTCACACAAAACACATTGAGGTGCACTATCATTATAACAGGTAGAGGTTCTCTGCTAGAGAGATGATTTATGCTACGTTGCATATCTTTTCACGAAGGCTTTGCCTACAAAGAAGTTGCAAGCTTTCTACATAGCTTTGGGATCACTTCCTTTTGTGGATTCACCTCTTTCCACATGGCTTGTTACTTCTTTATACATGAGTTCCAATTCCTTGTTCATCACATTACTCCCAAAAGGGGGGGGGGGGGGGGGCATTCGTTGATATATTTTGATAGTCATATATGTGAAGACACTTAGGATTTCCAAGGAACATTTTTTCCTCTTTAGGAGGTTTTTTCCTTGTGGACTACAAAAAGCGGTTCAATAGTTGAATTTTGGTGATCGTATTTGTAAGGTATATTATATGTGTGAAGATGTAGTTCACCTCTTTATGAATTATAAAGGTATCATGATTTTGTGGGACTCTTTAGAGAAGGGAGGTTCCAAATTCAACCTTTCATCCTTCTATTATAGGGATTTACTTTTTGAAGAATTCGACAAAATGGATATCCTGAGATGGACTCTTTGGAGATCTGACTACTAACGCTCCTTCATTCAAAGCTTTAAGAAAATCTTTGAAGACATTGAATAGGATTGTGCTCATTCCTTCAACATAAAACTCAGGAATTGAGTTTCTTTTCCTGCTCATATCATCAAGGAAGTTCTTGATTTTTTTTTGTATGTATTGAAAATTTTGAAAACCTAGTAGTTGGAGAGATAACGTACCCTGCATGTATCCTAAAGATACACTACACATGATATATAAATGTATTTGACTAATGTGTATGAGATGGCTCTCTCCTAGTAGTTCAAGACTTGTATTTCTTTTTCTGTTGGTTCATATTTGTATTGCATTTTTAAAGAAGAAGAATCTGATTTTGTAAATTTGCTTGAATAAATTTTTTTCAATATAGATCTGATGCAAGCTTGTAGATGTTCTAAATCACACTCTACTCACAAGCAAGTGGTTTGAGCTTGGACAGAGTATTTCAGTTTTAGGAAGGTTGGTAATTCCTACATGCAAGTACCACACGCCCACTACTGAAAATATATTATATAAGGAAATGGAACCATCTGTTTCGGTCTTCAAGGGGATTTGACCTTAGGCGTGCCCTTTTAGCTTGACTTATTTGAATGAAAAGAGGAAACATTCAAGGAAATGATAATTTTAGGGACCACCCGTCTGATAAATCAAGGGGATAATGCTACCCAAAACCATTGGATTCTAACAACATTTTTTTTTTAAATGAATAGAAAAGTGTATTAAAATTGAATTCTACAATGTGATGGGGGGCAGGAGCCCACATAGAATCTGAGAATTACATAAGGGGTCTCACACACTCCCAGGACCACCAAGGACAATTAGGGGTCTTAAGGAGGGATCTTAAAGCTAGCATGGAGATACATAAGAAGTCTATCAGCAGAATAATAAGAACACTGTACGCTCTTCCATCTACTAGATAGCTGTGAATACATGATATCAGTAAAGGAATTTCTAGAATCTAGGATGTTACACATATTTTGCAGGGAGTTCCACCCAATGTTGGCAAGGGATTTATACATCAGACCCATGAGAGAAGGTTCTGTGAGTTTTGCTCTCCCAAAAATACCAAAGTGAGATCCCTCTCGAGGAATGCAAAAGGGCAATGTCCATATTCTTTGCATGTCCGAACAACAACTCCTAGTAGTTCAAAGACTGAATGCTCTTAAGAAACATCTAGGGATTGAGGTGTTTCCAAAACGTGTTACCATGGCTACAATTGATGAACAAGCGCTGTAAATCCTCCACCTTGTCACAGAAAGTACAAAGCCCATTATTAATACCACTTTTCTTAGCCCTTTCACCTGTCCATAATCCATTGTAGATAATGAGCCATTAGAGAATGGACACTATGATTTGACTAGGGAAGGTCCATATACACTTTAATCTATAGTTCCATTGATGGTAGGACCAATGAACTAACCATCTCTTGTTTAGTTTGTGGAGAATCAAAGCAACATAGCCTTTATACTTTTTGAAGTGGTTGAATATGTCTATAGCCACATCTTTCAACTTCATGGGTCTATTGTAAAAGGACTCCCATTTGGTGACCAACAGCTTCTTCAAGTCAATAACGAACTACACACAAGCATTACACAAGTTAGTATTGGCAAAAAAAAAAAACTCAGCATTTATAATCTCTCCATTTTGGAAGGAGTTCTAGGACTTGAAGCCTTGCTTAAGGCATTTGTGTTCTTTAATGGCAGGGTGGTAGTTTTTGTAGTGGGCAAGCAAGCCATTCCAAAGAGATTCCTTCAAAAAGAAATTGATATTGAAAAGAAAATCTTTATTAGGAATGTAGCAATCCTTCACTTTCATCCAAGCACACCAGAATATGTTAACCAAAGGGCTGCAAACATGGAAGTAATGATGAGGTGACACAATAATATCCTAGATGGGGTTACTCACCTGGGCTTTATAGACTTTTAAATTGAGCTCCTCAATCCTCGTTTTAATGAGCACTGCCCAAATGTCATAAGAACATAAATAACTCACAATCCATTTGGCAAAAAGAGTGCCAGCCAGTCTATTAGGGCATAAAACCCCCACCCCATCCCTCACTCTTAGGAAGACAACAAGTAGTCTAAGAAACCTCATTGATTCTGCTAGAATGTTCATTACATCCCCAAAGGAATCACCTTGGCAAGGCAATAACCTAAGAGATTTTCTTCTTAGTGGGTAACCAATGAGATAGAAAATATATAAATATAATGAATCATAAGAGTTATCCTATAAGCAAGAGAATAATAGCAGTTATACCACCTTGTGAACTTATTCATGAATTTTTGGAGAAAATATCCCCACCTTGTTGAAAGAAAACTTAAAACCGCATTGGGATTCCAATCAATCTTAAAATGGAGCCATTCTACAAAATCTTACAACCAAGTTGAGTAGTACAAGAAGGAATGATATTGTTAGATGACTTAAATCTTGTTTTCCTATGATTAATTTTGGAACCACTAACAAGGCAGAAAACATTCAAAAATCCCAAGAAAGAAGCAACAGTGAATCTACCTTCGATGAAGCCCTTTTGCTCAAGGAGGATGATTTCATCCATTAAGGGGCTAAGTCTTCTAGCAAGGGTAGAGGAAAAGATTTTTTAGATTTCGGTGAGGTAGGTTATAGGTCTCCAATTCTTAAGATCCTCTTTCTTACCTTTTTTATGAATCAGTCTTATCACCCCATTATTAATGTAAGAAGGGAGAGTGCCTTTATTAGCCACCTCTTTCCGAATCAAAAGAATAAATGGGGACAAGAAGTCTTTAAAAGTAATGAAGAATGTGTTAGGAATCTCATCAATACCAAGTGACTGCAGGGTTTTAATTTAACAATGGTTTCTTTAAGCTCACAAGTACCAAGGGGTAGTTCCAAGACAGAAGCTAGGCTAGGTGAGATCATTTTTTGTCTCATTATGGCAATAATGGCTCTGATTCTCTGGATATTCTGCCCCCACTTGGGAGAACTAGAGAAAACATCCATAAAGAAGCACGAGGCCTCCTACAAGTTCTCATCAATGTTGTACCCACCATCCCTCCTTTTGAGCAAAGGAATGTAATCCCTAGCTTTTGTATTCACATCCATTTGTTAGGTTTATTCAACTTTGCATCCCAAAATTCTCTTGAGTGGGATAAAGACATACTAGCCCCAAGGTACTCTTCACACTTCAATTGATAATGGAGATCAGAGGCTGATTTAGAAGACCTCACTTGGTCACTTTTGGCAAGCCAATTAATAATCTTCTATCCCCTCATGGCCCTAATGTTTTTCCCAATTGCTTGTAGTGAGTGAAAAGCTTATGAATATAAAAAACAGAGTGCTTTCAACATCTAGACGGGGAAGAGCCCGAGAAGAAGTGATTGGAGATAATATTCATGATTCTCTCTTTGATAATATTCATGGTTGGAAGCTTAAAGAGGCGAGTGTCTAAATGAGACCATCTAGCCTTAAAAGTGTTAGAACCTTTCTTGAGGGTTATCCAAACACGTCTGTGGTTAGAAAGGAGAAGGGAGTAGTCAGCCTTACAATTGACCTCCCAGAAGTACCTCAAAAATTGACTAGACATGTAGCACCTATCTAGCCTAGTAGCAAGAGAGTTGGGAGTACTTTGATTCTACCTCTAAGTGAAGCCAATGTCGATAGAGATACCTATGAGGTCTTTTTTATTGATAGAGATTATACCATTTAGCTTTTTCATGACCACTAATGATGTTATCTCTAGATCCAAATCTATCAGAGACATCAGTAACCATATTAAAATGACCATTAATAACAATAGGCCGAGGAAGGATACAGATATCAGACCAACAATTAACTCTATTAGAAAGAGTATTAGCCAAAAACACATTAACAACAGTTTAATGAAAAGGGTGTTTCATAGAAATGGTAATCCATTGAGAATTGTCACTTATATGAACAATATCAACAAATTTACCGATGTCATGACTAATAACAAGAGCAGCTCTGCCTTTACCTTTCGGATGGTGAGTGGAATACCAAACTTGAAGGTTGGAAACAATATTAGGATGATTTTGAAGCATCATACTTGAAATCTTGACTTCTTCGAGACTTATATAGTTAGGCTTATTGAGATAGCCTCTTATCGAGTTGTGGATACATTTTTCTCTTACCAATTCAAAGAGACCTTTACTATTGAAAGAAACAAGATAAGTGATATTCATGAAATAAAGAAGGAGGAAGGATGGAGATCTACTTCCTGTTAACCTTTTGAGGCTTAGAAATAGTACTTAAAGCTCCAAGGTTGTCCTTTTTCTTTGATTTAAGTTGTGGTGGAGTTTTAGTACTCTTTTCTTTTGTAATCTGAATGTCATCATCTTGTTGAATAGACACCTGCTTGGAGAACAAAGGGAGTTGATGAGCATCATGCATAACCAATTCCTTGGAGAATTGAATGTCTTGGGTGAAATAATCATGAGACAAAAGATTGGATTTAGGTGATTTTTTCTTAGTATTTGAGGTCCAATCTTTGAGATTCTCTAAGTCCTTGGTCATTGTAACCTTCCCAACAGTCTGCTCATTGGTCATCATAAGCTTCCTAATAGTCTTCTAAAAGAATGTCAAAAGCATTGGTCAACTTACCAAGTTTCCTCTTAACAAGTGTCTGAACATTTTTCTTACTATTGGTTGTTGTAGGAGACAGGGTTGGAGAGATGCTCTTGATTGAGTTATCGTTGCCAACTGGAGGGCCACAATGGAGCCAACATTTTACATGGGGTAGTCCTTAATTAAATGTCGCTCCTAATAACATTTAAAGCAATGGTTAGGTAGGTTCCTATATAACACTTTTTGTTCATGAAGTTTCTTACCATGAGAATCCTTAATCATAACAGAAGGCCTTTTGCCTAAGGACCTTACCTAGAATACCTCCAAGTCATTCAACCCATGGGTAGAACTCCATAGGTAGGTCAGGGAAGTCAACCCATATAGGGACCTTGTTTGTGCAATTCAATCACCAATTGGTGTTTTGGATAAAGACTTGAAGTTAAAGGATGAAGAAAAGATCAACAATTGAAGATTGAAGATAGAGTATGTTCACGAAATGAAGACTTGTATACATATGTACATTAATTTGTAGTTAGCTCACTTGCACCTTTTGTTATGGTCATAAGATTGTACATATATGCCTATATATACAAGCAAAAAAGTCAAGGAAAATATGAGAGAGCATGAGATGAGAAGAATTAGAAGTTGTAAGAGTCATTAGAGAGTTTAGAAGTGAGGAAGATCTCGCTCATCATTCAGATGTAAAAGTTTTTAGAGAAGAACAAAAATTGCGTCTGATCTTTTGCTGAGTACTCCTTCTGTGTTTAATCTTTTGGGAGATTCTTTTGTACAAGTCTAAGTCTATAGTTGATTGACCTCTATACAAGTTTTTAGATCCTAATTGTGATCAGGCTAAGTGAATTAAGAGTAGGAACATTAACATGTGTAAATGTGAAGAAGTGAATTCGTAACAGGTGCAAAATTCGATGCTAATGTTTTGGTCAGTTCTCCTTCCACAATGTAATTTTTCAGCAAGTAAGCACTCATTACTTAAGTTGGAAGGTAAACTACCTATTACTAAAAGCATTTCATTAAAAGGCTTGTACTTTGGAAGAATTTTTCTTTAGAAGTTGTAGGTGTCAAAGTCGACTATACAGTAGAACAGTTTCAGACATACATGAACTGTTTGAATCATTTCTTTCAAGATCTACTAAGTCTTTTGAGATACTCTAGCTCGAAGAAGGTGTGTAAACATTAGAATACACTTACTAAAAAGTTTCATTAAAAAACTTACACATTTGGTTAGTCAATGAGTGAGTTAAATGTAGCAGACTTTTTTAAATATTGATTCTCTTCATAATTTGTTCAAAATATGATAATCTAGTATTGATCCTTCAAATTGGTAAAGGTTTTGAGTTTTTCTTGATATAGAGGTGCTCTAACATCAAGAATAGCTTGTTCTTTTGGAGATTAACACTCTCCATTAGTTGTATCAGAGCAGGAATCATCAAAATAGAAGAAAGGAGGAACCCGACTGCTATAGCTATACATAAATTAACACATGAAGGTTCAAAAGGTGAAATTTTAAAGAGAAAGCTTGAGAACGAGGTCTGAAGCTATCAAGAAGATCAAAAGACACTTCATTCAAAGTAAAGGTACACTTATTCCTCGTAAAGTTTGAAGAATTTAATACATACTTGAAGAAAGGATGGGAGATTCTCTTTAGATAGAGAAATTGGATTAAAAAAACTATGCAGCTTGGTCAATGAGGATGGAAACTCATCTCATGAGCAAAAACTTGATAGGTTAAATCAGAAGTGAAGAAGAAAAACCACAATTCAGAAATCCTAGTGTTCTAGCTAGGGATGAACTCTTAGATTTGAAGGCTTGGATGAAGAAGGATGCTCAAGCAAGGAGCATTATCTACATGGGAGTCAATGACTACTTGCTACCTCATATTAGAGGTCTTGAAAGTGCAAGTGACATATGGAATGCTTTGGAGGAGCATTTCCAAAACACTACAAAGTCAAAGAAGGCATCTTTGTGGGTAGAGTTTACGACATTCAAGAAGAAGGCCTCTCAATCCATTTGTGATTATGTAACAAGGATGAAGGACATTGCAGATGCATTAGAAGCAATTGATGAAGATATTGAGGAGGATAAATTGGCAAGGCAAATCCTCACAGGTTTGAGAGGAGATGAGAAATGGAAGCCATTCATTTTTTCTACTAAATTGTCACTAGATCATTTCACTCCTGATTTAAATCAGTTGCTAGGACACATGCTAACTTTTGAGCTCGATGTCAAAGGTGATGATGAGAAGAGTGTAGGTCAAGCAATGTATTCAAAGGATAAGAAGAAGAATAGGAAAGGCAAGCAACAAGTAAATGAAGAAAAATGTTGTAGGTCAATATATGACATAAAGAGGTGAGGCATGTTAATTAGGTAAGGCTCATAAGCAATAATATTCTAACCATGGTTTCATGTATTCAAAGAAGCTTAAGTTGGTACACACAGATGTGTCGGGACCATCAAAGGACTTCAGTACTAATGGTTCAAGATATTACGTGATTTATGTTGATGATGCTACCAGGTGGATCACTATATCTGTGATCAAAGATAAATCAGAGGTATTCAATACATTTAAACATTATCATGTGTATGTAGAACCAATCACAGGTCAAAAGTTGAAGAGACTAAGGTTAGATGGAGGGGGAGAGTATTGCTCTAATGACTTCAGTGATTACTTATGGAATGCAGGTATAAAAAGGGAAGTTACTTGCAGGTACTCTCCTCAACAAAATGGTGTAGTAGAAAGGAGAAATAGAACTCTTGTTGAGTTTGCAAGATCAATGATGAAGGATAAAAATTGTCCAAATTATTTGTGGGCCGAGTCTGTAAATACAACTACATACTTGGTCAATAGGCTACCATGTAAAGCCTTGTAGGGTATGACACCATATGAAGCTTGGTGGGGTAAGAGACCTACCTTGGAGATGTTTGGCTTAAGCATATGTGCCATCTTAGTTGAGACATAAATTGGAACCTAAAGCTTAAAAGAATGTGCTTATTGGATATGATGATAAGCAGATGGGTTATGGGTTGTCGAGTCCATCCACAAAGCAATTCTTTGTATCAAAGGATGTTACATTTGATGAGCAATGTACTTGGTATGCAGGTACAATCAATAACCATACAGGTGATGCAGAAGTTTTGAATTAAAAGAAAGGTAAATCAAAGGTTTAAATATTTGATGAACAAGAGAACAATGAAGTACAAGTTGAAGTTGAAGACGTGCCAAGGTTTGATAAAGAATGTGATGGACAGAAACTTCAAGAAGTGGAGAACTCAAAAGGTCATCAAGACACAAATGGCAACCTACAAGGTATAGTTATGACACTTCTTTTTTGACTACTAAAGATTATGCTTACATGGTGAAAGCAGATGAAGAACCTTCTACATATGAAGAGGCAAAAGGTAAGGAAAATTGGGAGAAAGCTATGCAGGAAGAGTATGAGGCATTGACGGAGAATGGGACTTGGGATTTGGTTCCTAAACCAAATACTCAGAAGATCATTGGATGCAAATGGGTCTACAAGACAAAGAGGTATGCAGATGGAGGTGTATCTAGGTACAAAGCCAAGCTTGTTGTGAAAGGGTATGCTTAGACATATGGTATAGATTATGATGATACCTATAGTCCTGTGGAAAAGATGACAACCATCAAGACACTCATAACCATTGTTGCATGTAAAGGTTGGAGACTATGTCAATTAGATGTGAAGAATGCTTTTCTTAATGGTTATATTTCAGACGATGCTTTTATGGAGAAACCACAAGGGTTCAGAGATAAAAGGTATTCACAATATGTATGTAAGCTCAAGAGAGCTTTGTATGGTTTGAAGCAGGCCCCAAGGGCATGGAGTTATAGACTTGTGAAGTTCTTGAAGGAACTTGGTTTCTAAGTATCTAAAGCTGATAGTAGCTTGCTTGTCAAAGCAAGTGATGATGGGTTTGTTTATATGTGCATATATATTAATGACATAATTCTTATAGGTACAATTGAGAAGGGAATTCAAAGCCTCAAGAAGCAAATGGAGAAAGAATTCAAGATTAGTGACTTGGGAGACTTGTCATATTTCTTTGGCATGGAGATCTCATATACTCAACATGGAGTGTATGTGATTCAAGAAAGGTATTTGAATAACCTGTTGATCAAGTTTAAAATGGAAGATTGCAGGGTAGCACCTACTCCAATGGAGGTGAATCACAAATTGAGCAGATATGGAGGAGAAGAATTCAAGGATATGAAACTCTATCAAAGTCTGGTTGGTAGTCTAATCTATGCTACATTAACTAGGCATGAATTGTCATATGGAGTTGGAGTGTTGTCTCAATTCATGCATTGTCCTAGGAAAGAACATTGGGTTCTAGGACAAAGAGTGTTGAGATACATTAAGGGTACACTCAAGGAAGGTTTGTATTATGGTTTTACATCAGATAAAACATTAAGATATATAGTGATACAGATTGGGCAGGTAATTCTGATGATAGGAGATCAACTTATGGATACCTGCGTTATGTGGGAGATAAGTTAATCTCTTGTTCTAAGAAGCAACACAGAGTTGCTTTATCATCTATAAAAGAAGAGTATAAAGGTATATTTGAAGCTGCAAAGGAAGTCATATGATTGAAGACTTTCATGAAGAGTTCTGACATCATTCAGAGTACACCCACTATTCATAGAGATAATAGGACTTCATTGTATCTAGTTGCTAACCCTGTTTTTCATGCCAAGGATAAACACATTGAGATTCAGTATCACTTCTTAAGAGAGAAGGTGATTGATAAGGAGATTGAAGTCATACGTAATTCGACAAAAGATGACATTGCAAATATGCTAACCAAAAGCTTGGATGGACCAAAGCTACAGAGATTCAAAGATGTGGCAAGAATAAAGAAAATAGTGAAAAACTCAATTGATGATTGAGGGGGAGCTGTTCGAAGTTAAAGAATTGAAGTTAAAGTATGAAGAAAATATCAACAATTGATGTTTTGGATAAATATTTGAAGTTAAAGTATGAAGAAAATATCAACAATTGAAGATTGAAGATAGAGTATGTTCAAGAAATGAAGACTTGTATACATATGTACATTAATTTGCAATTAGTTCACCTATACCTTTTGTTATGGTCATGACATTTTACATATATGCCTATATAGACAAGTAAAAGGTCGGGGAAAATATGAGAGAGCATGAGATGAGAAGAATTAGAATTTGTAAGAGTCATTAGACACTTGAGAAGTGAGGAAGATCTCTCTCCTCATTCAGATGTAATATTTTTCAGAGAAGAAGAAAAATTGTGCCTGATCTTTTGCTGAGTACTCCTGTGTTTAATCTTTTGTGAAATGCTTTTGTAAAGTCTAATTCTATAGTTGATTGACCTCTGTACAAGTTTTCAGATCCTAATTGTGATCAGGCTAAGAGAATTAAGAGTAGGAACATTTAGATGTGTAAATTTGAAGAAGTGAATTTGCAATAGGTGCAAAATTTGATGCTAATGTTTTGGTCAGTTCTCCTTCCATAGTGTAACGTCTTGATCAAGTAAGAACCCATTATTTAAGTTGGAAGGCAAGCTACGTATGGCTAAAAGCATTTGATTAAACGGGTTGTACTTTTGGAGAACTATGCTTTAGAAGTTGCAGGTGTCAAAGTCAACTATATTGTAGAATAGTTTAAGACATAGGTGAACTGTTTGAATCATTTCTCAAGATCTAATAAGTCTTTTGAGATAGTTTAACTTGGAGAAGGTACACAAACATTAGGCAACACTTCATACAAAGTCTCATTAAAAAATTTACACATTTGGTTAGTCAATGAGTGAGTTAAATGCAATAGACTTTTCTAAATAGTGATTCTCTTCATAGTTAGTTCAAAATTTGATACTCAAGTATTGATCTTTCAAATTGGTAAAGGTTTTGAGTTGTTCTTGATATAGAGGTGCTCTAACATCAAGAATAGCTTGTTCTTTTGGAGATTAACACTCTCCATCAGACCTTATTAGGCTTGGCACCTTTAGGATTGAACCGCAAATACCATTTAAAAAAGGAGATAGGCACACTTTTAATTAACCAATGACCCAAAAAAATAACCTGGAACGCACGATTGGCATCATCAAAAAAGAAAAAGTAGTTATTTGGGAGATATTGAATATGTTTAACAAAGAGACCTCTGGTTTCCTAGTTGGATCTTATCCAATGCTTTAATACCTCCTAGGCGGGACAAGCACCATGGCATAAGCCTATGGCAACATGTTTAAAGAGCTGCAATTGCCATTGGCCGGCTTCTAGATGACTTGCGAAATGTAAGCACATATAGAATCAAGCTTATATAACTAATTGACCTTCTTTTGTCTATTTTTGCATTTTGTCCGTGAGACATCAATCATTGTGGAGTCGAATTGCACATAAAGGATCCAAATTTCATACCTTCGATGTTCCATTGCCAGATGTTGCTGCACACTCAATACAACCCACATGAGGGTGCATGTTTCACAGATGGAATCCTGCTACACATGAGTTCCATTCCGAAAAAGGATCTGTTCCAATACTTTGGGCTGGAGGCTTCATTGGTGGAATAATTCGCCTATGTAAAAAATATTATTCAAAGAGAAACACCTACAATATCAGTATCCAGCTCTAAAATATAAATACTTGGCAGATACTCTCATACACGGTGTTATAGCCAATTGGTTGTATTTGTTATAACTCGAGAATCTGGTCAAGGGCATAGGCAGGACGTGCTGAAGTTGATAATATATTGCAATGGCACATTAACATAGAAAAATGTTCATCTTTGGACATTACCTAGGCATTTGCTGCTCTCTCTGTGTATCCTAAAGTATACTGTGAACATCTAGTATGTTGTATATGGTCTTCAACATACCTACAAAGCTTGCTTTTGCAAGCATAGTCATGTGCTTTGAGTAAACTACATGATTTATGTATAAATGGGTATGCATTTTTCTTATATAGTTCAAGTGGATCGACTTTGATATTGATGGCTGATTTCGAGCAGTAGTTCAACATTTTTTCTCAAAGATTCCTATCATTTTCTGGTTGGATTTAGTAACGAAGAAGTGAGGTTTGCCATATTTTACGCTCATGTATTTTAGAGTGAACTGAATTTATGGACTAGAGGTCGAGTACTCAAAAACTGTTGCATGTGTAACTTAACATCTGTCATGGGAAAAGAAAATAAGGTAATAGAAAGCTTGGAGAAGAAGTCTGTCATAATCCTGCAAAGGGAAGAAGAACACGAATGAAAGAAAAACAAAAACAAGAACATTAATACCAAGTTCTCGATGTGTCTTGGGGTATTGGAAGAAGGATCTTACTCTTCTTTGAGGAATAGACATCTGCCTGCTTTAGTCTTGTTGCAAGGGGAAGAGTTTTCTATGCGCATGAATATCCGCTACCATGAGCAATACATTTTCCCACATAAGTAGAAAAATATTGCGATGTGAATGCATTTGGCATGCTTAGGTATGTTCTTCTATCGAATTCTCCGACAAGTTGCAAATGGATAATGCAGAGTGACGACAACCCATAAAAAGAGTTCAGAATTCTCTCTAACTGATGAATATTGAAAGAATTCAGGATACCCAATAGTAACTAGTATAATCCTATTGCACATGGATGGTGACCTAGTATGCTATATCGAACTCAGAAATCAATGATAGTGTGTGAAATGCCAAAAACTTGGATAGCCAACTCTGATTGAGGTTTTGCGGGGATAATATATCTTAAATATGGTTCATCAATATCTCTAGGCACATGGACCACTTGGTAAAGTCTAATTCATCATCACGCATGTCTACATACTCATGCATGACAATCCCTAAGGAATCAGGCAAAACTTTCCCTCTCATAAGATTCTCAATGAGAGTAAGTTTAACCTTTCTCTCTCTACTACAATCCATAATATCTCTACATATAAAACAATATGGTTTAGAAATATATATATATATATATATATATATATATATATATATATATATATATATATATATATATATATATATATATATATATATATATGTGTGTGTGTGTGTATGTGCATATGTATGTGCAGTATGTGTGTATGTATATATATGTGTATGCATGTGTATGTATGTATGTGTGTATACATTTGTGTATGTATGTGCGTATGTGTGTGTATATGCATGTATGTATATGTGTGTGTATCTATATATATGTATGCATATGTGTGTGCATGTGTATGTAGGTGTGTATATGTGTATGTGTGTTGTGTATGCATGTGTATGCATGTATGCATATGCATAAACATTATGTATGCATATGTATGAAGGTGTGTGTATGTGTATGTGTGTTTATCCATGTGTGTGTATCTATGTGTGTGTATGTATATGTGTGTGCCTCTATGTGTGTATATATATGGGTGTATGTATATGTATGTGCATGTATACATGTATGTATGTGTGTGTATGCATATGTATGTATAGTGTGTGTATGTGTGTTGTGTATGCATGTGTGTATGTATGCATGCATGTATATATGTATATGAATGCATATGAGTATGTATGCACATGTGTGTGTATGTATATGTTTGTGTATGTATGTGCAGGCGTGTGTGTGTCTATACGTGTGTGTATGTGTCTGTATGCGGCAAGGGCGTATGCAGGGGCCAGCTGAACTTGGTAATATAGTGCAATGGCACATCAACACACAAAAACATGTTCATTTTCTGACATTATCTAGGCATTCGCTGCTCTTTCTCTGTATCCTAAAGTATATTTTGAACATCTTGTATGTTGTATACGGTGTTCTGCATACCCTCAAATCTTACTTTTGCAACCGTAGTCATGTGCTTTGATTAAATTACATGTTTTATGTATAATTAAAGGGGCACGAGTTTGTCTTATATAGTTCAAGTGGATCGGCTCTGATGTTGACGACTGATTTCGTGCAGTAGTTAAACATTTTTTCTCGAAGATTCCTATGATTTTGTGGTTGGATTTGATAAAGATGAAGCGAGCTTTGCCATATTTAAATGCTCATGTATTTCAGAGTGAATGGAATCTTTAGACTAGAGGTCGACCACTCATAACTTCTTGCATGTGTAAGTTAACATTGTGTCGTAGGAGAAGAAAATAAGGTAATAGGAAGCTTGGAGAAGAAGTCAGTCCCGATCGTGTACAGGGAAAGGGAACACGAATGCAGAAAAATAAAAAAATGTACAATTATGCAAAGTTTTCCATGTGTCCTGGGAGATTGGAGGAAGGATCGCACTCTTCTTCGAGGAGTAGCTACCTGCCTGGTTTAGTATTTCTACCTTGTTGTAGAACGAAAAGTTTTCTCTGCGCATGAACATCCGCTACCATGAGGAAGACATTTACCCATAGAAGTAGAAATATAAGTATGATGTGAATGCAATTTTTTCATAGTTAGGTTTATTTTCTCCTCTCGAATTCCCGGATGAGTTGCCAATGGATAATGCAGATCTGACGACAATCCATAAAGAGAGTTCAGAATTCTCTCTAACTCACGAATATTGAAAGAATCCAGTCTACCGAATAGTAACTAGTATAATCGTGTTGCACATGGATGGCAATATAATCCTGTTACCGAACATTTCACGTACTCAATATTTCCCAAAGAAACAAGGAGTTAACCAAGAAGCTCTTTAAACTCTGACTAATACAAGTAAAAATTCTATTCCAAAAGGGAAAGTGAAAAAGAAGGTAATCTCTTCAACTCATTTGAGGCTCTTTTAGATCATGTGTAGAATCCTTTCATTGGTGCTCAAGAAACTAATGACGGGGAAGCGGTGGCCTATAAGGACAATGCCCCTTCTAACAACGGTGATACTCGCATGCAGAAAAGAGTGAGGTAGATTACTTGGCCAATCAAGAGAATCAAGTCAAAAACATGATGAGTCGACGGCGGTAAACATTTTTGAAAACCACAAAAATGGAGATTTTCATGTAAATCAAGGAGTAGATTCTCATTCGGTCAACGAGTATCTATTCACTAATGAGTTTAGTGCTTATTCTTAACAAAAAATAATGATGATGTCTCAAGAGAGGATCATCACGAAGATGAAAAGATCCAAAGTAATGAAATTTTAAACAATAGTAGACAGGCCTCTCTTAAATCTAAGAGAAAAAAATCTCTAAGAACCTTTGGTACTACGCTTAGGCCTCATAAGGCCTCAAGGAACTAGTTTTTTTTTCTTTTTTTTTTTTTGATTCCTACATGAATTAGCTAAATTTTAAATCTCTAAACATGAAAGTCTTTTCAGTTCTAGTGAGAGCAAAATGTACCAATAGATGGTGTAAAGGTATCTCCCTCATTCATAATATTATTTGTTTGGAGGAGGTTAAGGTCAATAGTAAGGATGTGCTCAGCAATCTTAACATTGCTTCTACTAGTCATAAATGGTTTTACACTAAACATCCTCATGGGGGAGGTGGTTGTGCTATTGGTATTAAAAATGCACTTCACAACTTCTTCAAAGAGGAAAAAAATATCAGAATCAGTGAAGATTGGAAGTGGGCTGCATGTATAAGACAAAACGACTCTATTTGGTTCCCGATCCAAGGCATGAGAAAAGTGAAGCCTTGGAATGTCTTGAGTGCCAAGAGACTTTGGAATAAGGGATTCAAACAATGGAAGCACCTCTCGAAACAAGACACGAACAGATGGGTGGACTTTGGGGACCTTGACCCTACTATTGCGGTCACATGCGAGGAATGAAATTTGTTATTGAGCAGACGCCACGCTTGGGACGGATCTAAAACCCAACTACTTATGGGACAGGACTCTCTGAACCCAATGGGCCTTAAATGGTATAATGGTATTCGCCTCTCCAAGCTTCCATATATCGAAGCTTGCAATGACATCCACATCAGTCTTAACAAGAAATGGTGTCTCAACTGGACGCGACTTCGGATATGAAATTTATGTCTATCTGGCACCCTCTCATTGAAAACAAAAACTCGGTTCTCGTATGGCAAATCCTACATCGTGGAATATGGACCAATGCAAAAGCCAACAAGATCTGTGGGGTTCCGCCCTGGTGCAAGCGATGTTGCCAAAGCAAAGAGGATATTGGTCACCAGTTCTTTGCTTGCCCTAAAACCCTTCAGTTATGGAGGGTCCTTGATCGTTCTTTAGGACTCCAAGAACAAATCACTTGGAAGCAAGCCGTCATTGGTGAAGCGATCGGCTGCTCTATGGCATTGTGGAATGCAATTAAGGGAGAGATCCTTTGGAAGATTTGGCGAGAAAGATGTGCTCAAAACTTTGGCAATACCCCCAAGGAGTGGTGGATCGAGAAGTCCCTTTTCCTCCTCAGAAAAAGAATTGCTAACTTTAAGAAAACCCCCCTTTTCAGACATCACAAAGAGCTACAGTATGTCAACAATAAGTTTAAAACCAAGTGCGCTCCACATGATTGGGATGCGAGGTTTATCAACCTCCTCTATAGCTCCATGTAAGCTATGCAAGGCCTACCACAAAGGCTATGGCAGATCATCGAAATGAAAATTAATCATAAAAAATATATCAATTGTAAGCTGGGATAAGCGAGTGGTCGCTCTACGACTCTTGCGAGCACTCGAAACTCTGGTCGATTGAGTACTCACTGTTCGTCCTTGGCAAAAGGATCGCCAATTGTAAGAAACCACCTTTTTTTTAGGAGTCATCAAGTATTCCTTTTGATCAAGGTCACACTTTACCCATGTGGGCCTTGCATGTATGTGATGAGTGGGCGATTAACCTTTTTCTTGTAAAGCCATCTACACTCTGTAAAAGCTTCCCCCGCTCTCTAGGATTTGGGGAATCCCATGGGTACTAGTCCCCTTCTTTTGTATTTTTCCTTTATTTAATTCAAGTCATGGAGAGTAGGCTAAGGCCGAACTTCCTTTATATAAAAAAAAGAGGAAAAAAATAGTAAAAGAAATCACGAGACTACTATTTCTCTTATTGTGAATGATACGTATATTGTTGTCAATGTTTATGCGTCCAATAACAGTAATATGAGGAAGTCGTCCTAGATGGAAATCAATGCTTGTAGTGTGATCCTTGTATGCTCATTGGTGATTTCAATATGGTAACTTCTAATGTGGAGAGGTTAGGTAGCAAGGAGTTGGCCATTAGTAGTGCTAAGAAAAACTTCCAATTATGTAACGATAAGGACCTTAATGACATCACTTTCAACCTAGGGTTTACTTGGAACAATAAGCAAAGTGCAAGTAACTTCATTGCTATTAGACAGGTGTTATATCAATAACACCCTCCCTCTTAGCTTCTAGCTTCTAGGATGTTCAGCGTGTTGTTGACAATGCTTTCCTTTTGTCTGACCACAAACCTTTGATGAGGAGTATTAAGCACGGTTCCAATGATAAAAGAAGAAAGGATATCCTTGATAAATTGGATACTATTGATACATCTAGGTTTACCAATGATATTCATGAACTTTAGTATAAATTAAGATATCCACCATACTTGGATGGTTGCATGAGCCTCGAGTTCTCCCTTGATTCATCCCTAACTACGTGCTAGAAAAAAATAATTTATGGGGTTCAGAAGCTCTTTAACCATTCTAAACATAGCCAAGCCCATCAACGCTAAAAGAAGAAAGGATATCCTTGATAAATTGGATACTATTGATACATCTACGCTTACCAATGATATTCATGAACTTTAGTATAAATTGAAATATCCACCATACTTGGATGCTAGATAATCTCTTACCTCCTCAAGAGTTCTCTGGGAGTTCGTAATGAGTTCAAGGATCAAACCTCTAAGCTAAATTTCTAAGACATCAAGCATGTTGCAAAACAATTGATCGTGTAGATTTTCAAAACAATTTCCGAGCTCTTGTGGACTGCAAATCCTTCAAATAGGTTATAGAACACTACAAATGATATGCCAACCATCCCTTTTTGCCTAGCTTTGTCGCTCCTCAGTCGTTGAAAAGCTATTAGAAAGGTTCGTTAAATTTTCTTGTGGCTGATTTTTGTAATTTGACTTCTGTCCTTTGTCTTTTAAAAACATATAATCAAAATTGCAATGCACGAGATTTGATTGATTAACCATGCGCATTCAAGTAATTTTCCTGAATCCAACACTCTTATGCCACCTTGGTGAGCTAAATGCAGCATGTCCAAGACTCAATTATAATTTCTTATGTGAGAAGATATATGGAAAGCAGGTTTTAAAAAAATAGTATGTCAAGATATGAGGAGCAACCCACACTTCGAAGTTACAATCATACGAATGGCAACTGATTGCTATAGTCAACTAAAGTCTTCCATTAATATTGGTAAAGTAGAGCTGATTAAAACCAACAAACTGTCCATCTTCTTATGACCCTAGATCACCATACAACTTGCAAGCATTTTCATATGTGCAAACAAACAATCGCATTTGTGTGGCTTCCTTTAATACTTTTAAATTTGCATCTTTTACTAGCACTCTGTGGCTCCACAAGAAGTAGAAATGAGTGTCTCTACGAGAACCTGCTTGCGTAGAAATGCCAAGAGTGGGGTTTGTGTTTTATTAATTCTTCAAAAGTGAGTGTGAACTTTACTCTAGCTTTGAATCTATGGATGTGAGGATAATTCAAAGGACACATCATTCAACGAATCAAATACTTTGCCAAACATAATTAGAGAGACGATTTGGTACCGTTTTCGATGCCTTTTGAGCCACCTAAATCATCCATCTACGCATATCTAATCATTTGCATTCCAAGTTTGTTCTATGATAGCATTTTTCATGGTGCTTGATGGACAGTCCAATAGCTATCTTTTTCTCGTAGGCTTGAAAGAACACTGGCATATCCTCTTGCATTCGGTTTGGCAATATTGACCATGCACAATGTCTCTCTTGTTGGATACTAGATTTTTCTCTTTCCTCAAATGAAAATTTCAACTCAAGCTCACAATTTTGGAATCTTAGATTGTGAGAGGGAGTTTTCCATTTCTTTCTCAACTAACTAACTCTTCATGCTCTCTTTTCTTTCCTTGTGGGATTTTGTCTCTTTTTGTTATTAGATGAGCCTACATGTTCAACTTTATCAATAACTTGAGTTTGTTTCTTTGAATTACCTTTGTGAGCCCTTTGTACTTCATCCGTTTGTAGTTTTAACTATCGAAATTTCCACACATCCTTAAACAAGCTCTCTTACCAATGAAGGGCTTTGGTGGTTCAAACAAGAGGAGCAAAGAGGAGACGGAGGGATAGAGAGAAGAGGAGAGACATGCACACATGTGTGGGAGCCACAAAACCTACATAATGATCTCCTTGAGGAAATGCTCCAATATATATATATATATATATATATATATATATATATATATATATATATAGGGATAAGGTTACATGATCTTTACATTCCAAACACTAACCTCATCATTTGGGAGAGATTCAAGCCACTAAATAATATGAAAATTCTTATGATCGATTGGAGCACCTAAGAAAGTAGCCAAAACATTTATTATTGGATCTTTTCATATGTGTAAGGTTCTTGAAACTGAAGCTGATAGAAGCTCTGATGAAATTTTAACAAGGAATTGTAATAATGGACTTAATGTCGATTAAATAAGACCCTCTATTTTTGCATAGTAGTACAAGATTTCTTTGTAGCAATCACTCAGATTGAAATAATATGGACACAATGAAGACAACAAAATAGATCTCATGTCTCATATAAGATAAGACTTTGAGATGGTTAAATAGAATGATTCCTTCCAATTAGACAAGGCTAAAATTAAAATGTTTTTATCTCAAATGTATAGGGCATTCAAGGATCTCAAAGTAGAACCGAAGGTACAAAGGTTTATTTCATTTAAAGTTTCAATAATAAAGGACATAGCTGAAGTGATTGCACGTAAAGAGTGATTTTTTTGTTTTTTTTAGGAAAGTTGGATATGAGGCCAAAGAATCCTAGCTCTTGAAAGGAGTCACTATTGAGACTTTTTTTTAGCTCAAAGTGGAACTTTAGAGAGAGGGTTACCTAAACCTTCTCTTCTCCAATAACCTACTACATCTACATATACATTTCATTTAGAGAATCTTGAAGGAATGTAGCTTTATTTTGAATTCAAATATACTTAGGATGTCAAAGAAAATTATAAGTTATACATGTAGAGAATGTGAGAATATTGACGATAATGCCCAATGGTGATTTTTTTTCACTAGTCTTTTTAATTCAAAACTCTAAGGATCATGAAGTGTGTGAATTCCCAAAGAACATAACATCTCCTATAAACATGATCTTTGTGTCTAATGAAGAGGAAAACGATGAAGAACCTAACGCATTGATTATAACATCTAGGACTAAACCAATAACTACTAGGTCTAGAGGTAAGAACAAGCAAGTGAAAGAAATGCAACTCTAGAAGCAAGAAGTCTTAGACTCAACCGATTTCAAGATAGTTAAACTACATGATGTGAAATTCACGATGTTTTTAAATGATCTAGTAGATGTTGAAGACTCATGGTAGTTGCTCAGCAACAACAAAAGATATGGAACGCATCTTCAAGAATACTTTTCAAAGAGTAAGTAAGTATGAGGTGATGATACACATACATCCAAAAGTGAGAAATGATATGATAAAAATGATCCATTTAGCATAATTGAAGCCTCCAAAGCACAGCAAGAATTTTTAAGAGTGTGCCCAATGAAGACTTCGTGAATCTTAGAGAGGACGATGGAGAGTGAAAGAGATACAGCGTCACTTTCGGATGAGTCACACGCTCTGGGCAGTGATTGAGTTTCTATTATTAAGTTAGTTTTTCTTTTTTGGTTTTTACATTCCCACATCATCAAATCTACCCCTCAAGCTCAGAATGAGCTTGAATACAAAATGAAAGAAATACATATGTCCATACAAGATGAAATAACACGAAATGGAATCTAAATACAAACTAAAGCTTTCTAACTCCTAAGCTTATCTAAAATAAATAAATTTTTCTTTGGGAAGAGCTTTGGTGAAGGTATCCGCCACTTGTTCTCTAGTGCTACTGTGAATCAACTCCACTTCTCCTTCGATGGCCTTCTCATGAACAAAGTGATAATGAACTTTGATGTGCTTCGATCTCGCATGATAAACTCGATTCTTTGATAACATTATGCTGCTCACATTGTCACAATTGATGACCACCTTTCCGTCGATGTAGACTCCCATATCGTCGATTAGGTAGTTAATCCATGTTGCTTCACACACAGCTCATGTAATGCCTTTATATTCAGCTTCGGTACTTGACAAAGCGGTAGTTGGTTGCTTCTTGCTACTCCAAGAAATGATTGCACTTTCAAACGAAATGAAAATCCACTAGTTGACCTTCGATCCATGACATTTCCTGCCCAATCGGCATGTGTGTATGCATATATACATGGCTGAACTTTTCTCTCATTAAAAAAAACAAAGTTGCATGTTCCTTTCACATATCGCAATATGCATCTCACTGTATCCAAGTGCACTCTACATGGTTTATGCATAAACAGACTCACCAAACCAACTGCAAAACTCAAATCTGGTCTTGTCTTTGTTACATAAATCATACTTCCGACTATCTTTCTATGCATATTGGCATCATGCAAGTACTTTCCATCATCCATAAGCTTAACATTAGCATCAAGTGGCATATCAACAGGTTTGCAAGCACTCATATCAAATCTCTCAAGCATTTCCAACATATAATTGTGTTGTATCATCCAAATGCCATCTTTCATTTAAATTACTTCAATTCTCAAAAAAGTATTTTAGCTCTCCCAAATCTGACATCGAAAATTCAGATTTCAGTTGCTTTTGCAAATCAGTAATCCTCTTCTCATCATTTCCAGTAATGATCAAATAATCAACATAAATCACTAATAGAATCATTTCGCTTCCTTTATTCCATACAAACAATGAATAATCTGCCTTTGCTTGCATAAATTTCAGGTCCAATAACTTCTTAGTGAATCATTCACACCATGCTCTTGGTGCTTGTTTCAAACCATAAAGCGCTTTCTTTAACTTGCATACATAGTCGGGATATTTTGGATGCACATAACCTTTTGGTTGCTGCATATAGACTTCCTCATGCAATTTTCCATTCAAGAATGCATTCTTAACATCCATTTGATGCAATTTCTAATTGTTCATAGCAGCCCATGCAATTACGCTTCTTACCGTCATCATTTTCACAATTAGACTAAACGTTTCATCATAATCCAATCGATATACTTGTGCATATCCTTTTGCAACTAAACAGGCTTTAAATATTTCCAATGGACCATCACTTTTGCACTTCACTTCACATACCCATTTACATCCAATATCTTTCTTATTTGGTGGCAATTTCACTAAATCCCATGTATCATTCTTCTTCAATGCATTCATCTCATCATCCATTGCTTTGCACCAATCTTCACTTTTTGACACATCATGAAAATTATTTGGTTCACCATGCTTGATTCTCTCTGTCATGTATGCATAACGAAGCTTCATAGAGTTATTGTATAGATTCAGTCTACCCACAGGATGTATTACTCTTGTAGATCATCTCCAAGGTGTTTCTTCATCTGATCTTGACTGTGTCTCTTTCCTTGCATATGGAGGAACATATTTCTCCTTCATATTTTTCAACATGCTAAGCATAACTATCTCATCATTCATATCTGAATCAGACATGTACATATCTTTACCTTTCTTCTTTATTCTTGCATAGTCCTTTGCATTTTCACTCCATGACGTTTCAGGTGTAAGAAACGCATATGAACCATAGTCTTGACTTTCATATTTTTCAACATGCTAAGCATAACTATCTCATCATTAATATCTAAATTAGACATGTACATATCTTTACCTTTCTCCTTTCTTCTTGCATAATCCTTTGCATTTTCACTCCATGACGTTTCAGGTGTAGGAAACTCATATGAACCATAGTCTTGACTTTCTTCATGGTCAAAATTCCTATGACTTGTTCTTGGCTCATCATGAAAATTATGCATAGAATCATCCATATCATTCTCTATCACAGCCATGTCTTTGGGTGCATAGCATGATGCATTCTCATCGAATATAACATCTCTCATCACTATACATTCTTTTGTAATAGGATTATAACATCTATATCCTTTCTTCTCTTTTGAGTATACAATAAATATGGAGTTTTCAAATTCCGCCTCAAACTTGTGTCTCAACTAACTAGCCACATGCCCATAACAAATACTCCTAAAAAATCGTAAATAGCTAACATTAGGCTTATGCTTCCATAGCCTCTCATAAGGACTGAGATCATGAACCATGCCTATTGGAGCTCTATTTGTTACATGCACAGCCGTATGAAAAGCTTCTGCCCAAAACATATCTGGCATGTTCTTTTCATTCAACATGGCTCTAGCAACTTTCTCAATCACACGTTTCTTGCATTCTGCAATACCATTTTGTTGTGGTGTGTATCTACAAGATAATTGCCTTCTGATTCCATGATCACTAAGGTATTGATCAAATTCTCTTGAGATATATTCTCCCCTTGAATCTGATCGTAGGCATTTTATATACATTCCCAACTACTTTTCAACCATATTTTTGAATCTCACAAAGCACTAAAAAACTTCACTCTTATACTTCAAGAAATAAATCCATGTATATCGACTATAATTGTCAAGGAATATCAAAAAATATAGTAAGCCACCAACTGATTTTGTTCTAGCAGGTCCAACCACATCACTATGGATTAGCTCTAGAGGTCTCCTCCCTTGCATTTCTCTTCTCGGAAACTTCATATGTTGATGTTTTCCAAATGCGCATGCTTCATATATTCTTTCAAAGTTTAAATGACCAAACCTTGGTAATCCACACACTAACATTTTCTTTTCCATAGATTCCAATTTGAGATCAATTTTCTCAAATTGATATGACTAATTCATTTATGCCGTAATTCAGCTATATTTGAATATTCACTATTCTTGGCATACATGTTTTCATGAAGGGGTGTACCCATGTCAACCATGAACAATCTACCCATCTTCTTTCCATGACAAAGTAATTTTTCTCTTTTTCCATACTTGAAAACATGTCTAAAATAGCATGTTTATTGAAAATTACTTCCATGTCTTGATTAGCTAGTTGACCAACCAAAACTAGGTTCTTTGTAATGCTAGGCACATGTAAGACATCACTTAATGTGTTTCGAACACCATTTCTTTGTACTAGCGGTACATTCCCAACATGGTTAATCATGTATAAGGTATCATCACGAGTTGCCACATACTCTTTAGTCTTCAAAGCCTCTTTTGACTCAAACCAATTTCCTATGCTCGTCACGTGATTTGTGCAACCAGAGGCTATGTAGCATTTCATATCGTGTCTAGGTTTTGACATACTATTCAACACATGCTCCATCGCAAACATATTATCTCTGCCATATTCTCTATATGAACTTTTTGGAGAGAAATTTCCATGTGCCGCATAATGGCTTCTACCTCTTCCTCTTTGGCTATTCTACTTATAATAACAATCTTTCTCAAAATGGCCATACTTGTGGCAATGGTAACAATTCCGAGGTGCCTATGATCTTCCTCTACCTCTTGAGTTTGATCTTCCTCTACCTCTTGACATATCCATTGTGTTTGCATTTCTAGAAGATGAACGTCCATGACTAGAAGCTCTTCCTCTATGCTAAAAGAATGCATGATCTCTCAAATTGCCACTTCCAAATGCATTCAGACCAAGTTTTACTTCTTTTGTCATGAGAAGAGCTACTAGCTTGTTAAAATCTCGCATAGTGCCTCTCACTCAGATAGAAGTATCTAAGCTCTTGTACTGTGGTCCTAGACCATTCAGCATGATTGAAACCATATCATCATCATCGACCATGCAATTTATGGAAGATAAATCATCAATGATCTTCCTAATTTCGGCCACATAATCCGTTATGGACCTATTTCCATGTCATACGCTATGCAACTTTTTCTTTAAGTGATTTTTTCTAGCTTCCGTCGACGTACGATATATCTTAGGAACTATGTCCCAAGCTTCCTTTGGTGGCTAGCTTTCATAATATATGGAATCAGGCTCACTGATATACATATCAAGATACAATGGAGAACTTTTCTAGATCTTTCTATTTTTGATTTACATTCCTTTTGCTCTTCTGCATTCGAGTTCTCTGGCAACTCAGGACACTCCTCCTCTCCATTTACTAGTCCCCATAATACTTTTCCCATCAAGAAATTTTACATCCTATACGATCATATGTGGTAATTGTCTTTATTCAGCTTATCACCAACTATTTGTGCAATATTGTCACCCATCCTTGCAATTTAAGCACTTCTCTATGGAATGGCAATCTTACGGCAAGGCCTAGAAAAAATTTGTTAACATTTTGACTATATTTCTAGATATATGCATTAAAAACTGAATGTTCACAAGAAATCTCAATGGTTTCCCTCTTCTTCTAAGCACTCCCTACGTCTCTATGCACTTATATGCTCAATTTACCTCTTCGAAAAAAATTCCGGCAGAGTCTCCTTTGTCCAAAGTGTATATGAGCCAAGTCAACTATAGTGAGTCCACTCCAAAAACCCAAACTCTGGGTAAAAGCATCAATAACAGCACGTAACATAAGCATATATACTCTGACGGGAGGCCCCAAAATCATACACTCATCCCGTGATTGGTACAAGAGGTCTTTGGACTGTCTTCTCTTTGGCCTTCCACTTATATCACCAGAGTATCTCCAAGCATGAGAATAACCCAGTTAAAAACCTCACCATGTCCCTTAGTTTCTGTTTAAATTCAAGGTTTTCAGCAGGGTAATAAAACCTCACAAGGTGTGTGAGTTGCCCACATAAAGGACCTGCAAAATACATACATTCGTTTCACAGCATGTGAGTGATGTCCATGTAAGGATCTGCAAGAGAATACATGATGTTGCCTACCACATGCAATCAAAAGGAAAACCAAATCTCAAACGTGTACCTCGTGAAAGGAGTATCAGATAATCTTCTTCTATAGGAGGTTCAACAAGTATGGAGCATTTGTGGAGGATCCCCAACATGGATTCAAGAGAACAGCCAAAGGAGAAAAGATAGGTAGATTATTCACTTTTGAACCTGAAGATACAAGGAATATTGCACTTTATAGTTACAAAGACCAAACATTATCAGAGCTTGAAATTTGGCATAAGAGATTAGGGCATATGATGAGAGAAATTTAAAGAAAATATGTAGATAAAAATGTGTGCTTGGGATACCTAATGTATCCAAGCAACACATGATCTGTAAATGTGGTGCTTGTCAGTTTGGAAAATCTCACAGGTTAGCCTTCTCAACGAAAGGCTACATGCATGAGGATTACCTAGAGCTTGTTCATACAGATGTATGGGGACCAAGTAAGGATCCCTCAATTTTTGGATCAAGGTATTATGTATCTTTCATTGATGATTTTAGTAGGTGGACTATCTATATTTTATGAGCACAAAGATGAAGTATTCAGTTGCTTTAAAAGGAATCTTGCACTTGTTCAGAACCAAATAGAAAGAAGTCTAAAGAGACTAAGGTCAGATGGAGGAGGTGAGTACTTCTCAAATGAGTTTGATGCATTCTTGCAAGATAGAGGAATCAAAAGAGAAATTACAACAAGGTATACCCCTGAGCAAAATGGGGTGGTAGAGAGGAGAAATAGACTAATTGTTGAAACAACTAGGTCAATGTTAAATGACAAAAAATTACCTGATTATTTGTGGGCAAAGAGTGTATCTACTGCCACTTATCTTGTTAACAGGTTTCCATGCAAATCTCTTGATGGGATGACCCCATATGAAGCGTGGCATGGTAGAAGACCTTTACTTGATCATTGTAGGATCTTTGGATGTGTTGCTTATGTGCAAATACCATCTCAAATAAGAGGTAAGGTAGACCCTAAGGCAAAGAAGTGCATCTTCATAGGGTATGACTTGAATCAGAAAGGATACATATTTTCCAATCCTTCCGACAAAGGATTTATGGTCAATAGCGATGTTGTATTTGATGAGAATGATTCTTGGTTTGAAAGTGAATGCATGAAAGTAAAGTTGCCTTATGACTTGGAAGAGGAATTTCCAAGCCTCACCAAGGAGGAACCAAACTAATTGAAGACATCAACTCAGACGACGAGGATACCATCAACCTAAAAGAATTCAAGGCATGGAAATCCAAAGGCAAAGTCAAGATGAAGAAGTTGGAAGATATACCTGAATCATCCAACCAAGCAATCAGAGGATCACAAAGGGAAATCAAGAAGCCAATCAAATATGGGTATGACACTTCTTTAGTTACTAAGCATTCTATTTATCTTGCAAAAGACTTGTCATTTGAGGAGCCATCATCATATGAAGAGGCAAAAACCAAGGCAAAATGGAAAGAAGCTATGGATGAAGAAATTGAAGCATTCAAGGATAATGATACTTGGGAGCTAGTGCCAAAGGAGTTTATGAAGATAATTGGTTCTGCATGGATCTACAAGATCAAAAGAAATTATGATGGGTCAATAAGCAAGTACAAGTCTAGACTTGTGGCTAAGGGTTTTGCAAAAATCCAAGCAGTTGATTATGAAGAAACCTTCTCACATGTGGCCAAGATGCCAACCATTAGGGTATTGGTAAGTGTGGATACATCAACAAATTGGAACATGTACCAATTGGATGTAAAAAATGCATCTCTAAATGGATGGACTTCAAAGGAGGTGTACATGTCTCAACCACCTGGCTATGAGGACCCAATCAAGGTAAATCATGTATGTAAAACTGAACAAAGCTCTTTATGGATTGAAGCAAGCACCTCGGGCATGGAACCATAGGTTGACTACATACCTTCAAGATCAAGGATTCATCATGAGTAGAGCAAATACTTCTCTATTTATTAAGAGAAGTAATCTAGAAGTGATATACCTATGCCTATATGTTGATGATATCATACTTACAGGTAATGATGCTAATGGAATCAAACAGATCAAGAATCAAATGATGCAGAAGTTGGAAATGAGTGATCTAGGGTCACTAAAGTATATTCTTGGACTTGAGTTAGTCTATACTAACTCTAAAATTTTTATTACACAAAAAAAGTATATACAGGACATGTTAAAGAAGTTTCATTTGCAGGATGCCAAGGTAGCAAGCAATCCAATGGAGATAAACCAAAAATAAAGTGCTCATGAAGGTGATATGCTTGATAATATTGTAGGATACCAAAGCATAGTGGGAAGCTTGAACTATGCTACATTGACAAGGATTGATATTGATTATCAAGTAAGTGTCTTCAGCCAATTTATGCACAAGCCTAGGGCACCTTACTTGGAAGCTGCCAAGAGGATTTTGAAGTAACTTAAGGGGACTCAAAATCAAGGTTTATATTTTCAATATACTTCAGATTTAGATATCAAGATATACTCAGATGCAGATTGGGCAGGTTGCAAAGATGATAGGAGGAGTACCTGAGGATATCTATCTTTTGCATGTGACAAGCCTATATCATGGTCTTCCAAGAAGCAACCTAGTGTAGCTTTATCTTCAACAGAGGTAGAATATAGAGGGTTGGCCAATGCTACTCAAGAGGCCATATGGATCAGATTGTTATATACAGATTTCGGTTTGCATACTAGATCTCCAATGATTCTTGGAGATAATACAAGCTCACTACATCTTGCAGCAAATCTTGTTTATCATTCTAGGACCAAGCATATAAAGGTCCACTATCATTATGTCAGAGAGAAGCTATTAAGCAAGGAAATTCAGTTCACATATGTATCAACCAATATGCACTGTGCAGATTTATTAAACAAAGCACTTGATGGTACTAAACTTTGCAAGTTTAGAGCTATGATTGGATTGCAGGATATTCAAGAGGATTGAAGAAGAAGACCAAGACAACCAAGACAAGATGTTTGGCCTGAGGGGGATCTCTTGGTGCAAATGCCAAGCCTACACTTGGCTAGGCATGAGAAGATCTTATAAAGAATAATAGGAGCCCCATGGAAACCATTGCTATGAGTTTCTCTACTTTTTACCATTCATAAAAGTCAATTTGAATTGAATAAATCTTTATAAATCCACAAAAGTTGTGCAGTTAGATGAATTGAAAAGCTACGAGTTTATTAGAGAGAATATCTCCTAAATTAGTAGATCACTTTTTAGTGAGAGCCAAAGTTGAATTCAAATTCAAAATTTGAATGAAGTATCTATAAAAGTGACTTGTAAAAGTTGCGGGTTATATCACTCCAATGCCGAGGCATTAGTTGATCATATTCTAAGAGAAGGAGGCTCACAAGTGCTGTAGATCCCTCTCTCTCGTCATTCTAGACAATAAGGAAGGCCAAGGTCTATCATCTAGCTCAAGCTGAGAAGGGCTAGGGTTGTTCGAACTCTTGGATACAACATGAACAGAGCTGGTCAGTGGTGCAACATCAATTCTTTGCCTCCGTCATTGCCCAAGGATGATGGCCATAGCGGTAGACGCAAGCAGAGATTATGGAGAGGCTTTGGTGCTAGTTGAAGAGAAGGGGCAATTTTAATGTCTTTGGGATGGCTTGTAGTCCTAATGTCTGCAATCTCTCTCTCCTTGATTTCTCTCTCTCCTTTTTCCCTCTTTCCCTTTCTCTCTCTCTTTTTCTCTCTCCTCCCCCGTGTTCTTTCTTTCTTTCTCTCTCTCTCTCTCTTCCCCCTCCCACACCCCCGCCCACCCGCAACCCCGCCCACCCGCACCCCGCCCTCTCTCTCCCTCTCTCTCTCTCTCTCTCTCTCTCTCTCTCTCTCTCTCTCTCTCTCTCTCTCTCTCTCTCTCTCTCTCTCTCTCTCTCTCTCTCTCTCTTTTCTCTCTCCTCCTCCGCCCCCGTGTGCCCTCTTTCTAACTCTCTCTTTCTCTCTCTCTTTCTCTCACTCTCTCTCTCTCTCTCTCTCTCTCTCTCTCTCTCTCTCTCTCTCTCTCTCTCTCTCTCTCTCTCTCTCTCTCTCTCTCTCTCTCTCTCTCTCTCTCTCTCTCTCTCTCTCTCTCTCTCTCTCTCTCTCTCTCTCTCTCTCTCTCTCCCCCCCCTCCCGCACGCCCACCCTCGCGCCCACCCACCCGCCCACCCTCCCTCCCTCCCTCTCTCTCTCTCTCTCTCTCTCTCTCCCCCCTCCCGCACGCCCACCCTCCCGCCCACCCACCCGCCCACCCTCCCTCCCTCCCTCCCTCTCTCTCTCTCTCTCTCTCTCTCTCTCTCTCTCTCTCTCTCTCTCTCTCTCTCTCTCTCTCTCTCTCTCTCTCTCTCTCCCCCCTCCCGCATGCCCACCCTCCCACCCTCCCGCCCACCCACCCGCCCACCCTCCCTCCCTCCCTCTCTCTCTCTCTCTCTCCCCCCTCCCGCACGCCCACCCTCCCCCCCACCCACCCGCCCACCCTCCCTCCCTCCCTCCCTCCCTCCCTCTCTCTCTCTCTCTCTCTCTCTCTCTCTCTCTCTCTCTCTCTCTCTCTCTCTCTCTCTCTCTCTCTCTCTCTCTCTCTCTCTCTCTCTCTCTCTCTCTCTCTCTCTCTCTCTCTCTCTCTCTCTCTCCCCCCTCCCCCACACCCACCCTCCCGCCCACCCACCCGCCCACCCTCCCTCCCTCCCTCTCTCTCTCTCTCTCTATCTCTCTTTCTCTCTCTCTCTCTCTCTCTCTCTCTCTCTCTCTCTCTCTCTCTCTCTCTCTCTCTCTCTCTCTCTCTCTCTCTCTCTCTCTCTCTCTCTCTCTCTCTCTCTCTCTCTCTCTCTCTCTCTCTCTCTCTCTCTCTCTCTCTCTCTCTCTCTCTCTCTCTCTCCCCCCTGCTGCCCCGCACACCCGCCCACGCGCAACCCCGCCCACCCGCACCCCCGCCCAGTCCCCCACCCCGCAGCCCCGCACACCCGCCCACACGCGACCCCGCCAATCCGCACCCCCGCCCTCCCGCACCCCCGCCCAGTCCCCCACCCCGCTGCCTCCCGCACCCCCCGCCCCCGCTCACTCCTATGCACTCCCATGCCCCCCTCACTCTTTACACGCATGCGCCCCCCTCACTTTTTGCACGCATAGCATACACACATACCCACCCACACATACATACACATATATTCGCTTTCACACACTCACACATGCAACACACACACACTTCCACACACACACACCCACACCCTTCACATACACACATGCACATATCCTTACACACGCACACAGCACACACGCACATGCATCACGCATACACATGCTCAACACACATACACACATGAGCACACGCACATACACATGTGCACCCGTACAAGCACACACAAAGGCCTCCACATTTATGCCCCACACACCCACATACACATTTATGCCCACACACAACCACCCGCACGCATTCTCACTCCCACTGGCACACACACACACCCACAATATTAGACATCTCCCTACTGGGGCCTCTTCCGTCAGCAAGGCTATGAAAATGGGCTCAGAAGTATACCATAATCTAAAGAGTGTAATGAAGAAGTAATATGGACGAGATTTTTAACGAGAAGTAACCAATTGTGTCGATCGAAGACCCCTTTGACCAGGATGATTGGAAACATTATAGCAAGCTCACTGAACAGATTGGCAAACAAGTTCAAATATTGGAGATGATTTATTAGTCACCAATCCTACGAAGGTATGGGATAAAAGTGTGCAGGGTAAAAGTGGAAGCAGGGAAAAGCTTTTTTGCCACCAACTATTCACGGCGACTACCTATTTTTGTGGATCTAATTCAAATCAAAGGAGTAATTGGCCTACCCCTCCAATTTGGGGCATTCCACCGGCGTGATCAGTGGACGTGAAGATTCGGCAAGGCTCTCTTGGCTTATTGGAGCCTATAAAAACAATGGATTTGTGCTCATTGGGGATACGTACATTTTTTTAGAGTTACATTGACGCGTGTATACGTGCAGAAGTTCTCTCTTACACTTGGTGGTTTCAAGCCTATTGTAGGAGCTACTCTGTAGTGTGGATACAGAGGGTAGGCTTCTCAGTGGAGGGCTATGAGCACTATAGTGTAAGAGAGTGCCTTAGATTTCTTTCTTTTTCTGTGAGTCAGTATTGGGTTAAGCTCTATTCTCTTGAGCAACTCCTTCACCATTTGTATTGATTTCTGTTTATCTATTTAGAGTGCCACGAAGCTCTGAGCATTTGTATTTGAGCATTTCCTTGACAAATCTTGTAATCATCTGAATCGAATCAAGAAGTGTATGGTCTTCCTTGGTCAATTGTTGTTCGTATTTTCTGAAGTATGTACCACTCTGTGCAATCCTTGTTATCAACCTGCTCACAGAAATGTTAAAGGGTATACTTCCCTAAAGAGAACCTCCCTTGAGTAGGCGACGTACTAGATGTGTTAATCTTTAATCTCTACTTTTGTTAAAAGTGGATACCCCAGTACCTCCTCTACAGTTTGGCACGCCCGGTGGGACCTTTGCATTTTTGTGAGAGGTATTTTTGCCCTATTACATTGGGAAGTAGGTACATGACCCATACACGAGCAGATAAGGAGTCTCTTCGTGTTCGGAGGAGCCTTAACAAGTTAGCAATAACCACGGCTAGTGAGTCTACCTCCCCTCTACCCTCCCTAAATTTATCTATTGATTTGGGTACGACACCATTGTCAAAAGAGAGGTATAGGAGAACCCTAGACTTCTCCTCAGATACGTCTAAAGAAACACCAGTACAAATGGAGGACCTCTCTCATTTGCTTTCCAGATTAAACATCAAATTCCCTACCTTCAAAGGACAAGCTTATGAGGATGCTGATGATCATGTGAGGAGATTCATCTCTTTATGTCGTGGACGAGGTCTGCAGAATAGGGAGGATGCAATGTTGGCACTTTTTCCATCCACATTGGAGGGTCTTGCAGGTAAATGGTATAGTCAATATGCAGATGGCCATTTCACTACATGGGAGGCTCTGAAGGCGGCATTTTCAGAGACATTCCGACCAAGTGATTCCTCAGAAAGAGCTCTAGATCAGCTAGAGAATTTGAAGCTAAGATCAGGTGAATCTTTCCATGAACTTCACACTAGAACAAAAGCACTTGTTGCACGTCTGACACATGCTCCAGGTGACTTTTTGGTTAAAAAGTGGATAGAAAAGGCTCTGCCCAGGTCATCTCAGCAGAAGCTTCGTGAATCCCTTAGATTGGATGCGACCCTCAATGATTTTGTTGCAGCGGCATCACGCATTGAAGAAGCAAGGCAACATTTTGAAGGGGATACACAACAAAAGTATGCTGCAGATTTGGATCCTATTGAGCAACTAAGGAGAGAACTGGAAGCATTGAAGATGCAACAAAATCAACAAGAAGAGAAGGTCTTGCCACCACTGCGTTGCACTGATGATGAAGTAGCTCAACTTCGCCGAGAGTTAGAAGATTTGAGGACTACTCAGGATATAAGGAGACAAATTTGGTGTACAATCTGTAACAACAATGGACATTCCAATGCTAATTGCCCTATTAAGGTAAGCTGTCAATTTTGTGGAAAAGATGGTCATGAAGCCAGGGATTGCTACTACCTCAAAGGTACACAGCAGAGAGGTAACCCTCAAAATTTGGAATCATATTATGCTAGTACTTCAAATACATCAAATAGAGAGGAGAATCGGCCTGCAAAGCCTAGATATAATAGACCTTTGATGTGCTATCGTTGTGGTGAGTACGGCCACATGCAAAATAGGTGTTCCCTCCCAGAAGATGCACCTCCTTGTCAACATTGTCCAGAGGCCAAGGATCATTATACCAAAGATTGCCCAAGAGGTCGTCCTGCTCCAATCCACATGATTGCAGTCTCTCCACATGAAGAAAGGAAAACCACTCAGTCTTATGCCGTTTCATCCTCTGCAATGCCCATAATTACTAGAGCTAGGCAAGTAGCTGCAACCCATAGAGATGAACAACAAGGATTTCAGGATAAAGAGGAGGAAAAGAAGTCTGGATGGAAGGACCAGGTAGAAATTGAAGGAGCTTATGATAAGATGACTACTTCTCTAAAGGGCCAACCAACCAGTCTGCAAGAAAACACTCAGGAGGTAAACATTGAACAGATCTTGAAAGGTATTCATCACAAGGTTAGTCTATATGAACTTATAAGGATATATTCAAAAATAAGAAGTGACTTACTGAAGATTATACACTCTGCTCACTTGGTCCAATCACCTAGTATAGATGGTTTCATGGTTGATTTTCCCCCTGCACCCTTAGCAGACTACCAAAGCTCAAGATTATCTGTTTGTATAAAGGATGAAGCTCTCACAGGTGTGATCATAGATGGAGGCTCCGGTATCAATTTAATGCCAGATTTTACAATGAAGAAGCTGAAATTGAGCCCCACCAAGTTGGCACCATTCACGGTTACATTGGCAGATCAACATCGGGTTGCGCCACTGGGCATTATTGAGAAGGTACTGATGATAGTACAGGGCTGCCATTTTGTTCTAGATTTTGTTGTTATTGCACTTCCACAGGAGACTTCTTACCCTTTACTCCTGGGGAGACCTTGGCTGAGACAAGCAAAAGCTTTGCAAGATTGGGGGAAAAACAAACTATGGATTTCAACAAGCACCAATAGCCAACTACAATTACATTTGGAAGAAGGATTCGACTCAGGAAAAACCACTGGATATACTGTGGATACTCAGGTAATGCCCTCTATACCCGAAGAAGATGATACATTGTTAAATTGGATGATGGGAAGTGCAGAGTGTTGCACAGTGGAGATCAATGAAATTGAGGAAGAAGTTGCAGATAAGGTAATTACAGGAAATAGCAATGAAGACCACAAGGTGTTGAAGAATAAACAATTGAAGGAAACTACAAGCTTTGAAGATGCAACCAATATAAAAGTATCAGAGAGGGAAGATTATGAACCAAAGAGCAGAGAAGATCTTCCTTTTGCAGATATACCTCAAGGATGGATGGAAGAACATGTTGCAGAATATAACTTAAAATCCACTCCTGCATATAGTGGAGATGATTTCTCAAGCAAGAGTACTTCGGAAACATTGGTTCAAGAAGTAAATTTAGGAAATGAAGAGAACCCTCAAGTAGTCCATTTGGCATCCTGGTTGTGGCATTATCCTCCCTTGCTACAGAAGGTAACTTCTTTGCTCTTTACTTACAAAAGTGTCTTCGCATGGTCCTACAAGGATCTAATAGGAATACCAGAAGAGCTTGGGTTACATCGGATACCCTTAGTTGAGGGAGCCGCGCCTGTAAGAAGTAGACCATATCGACTCAATCCAAAGTATGCAGAAGCGGTAAAAGCGGAGATTACAAAACTAGAGGAAGCAGGTATAATTGTGCCAATAGAACATTCCAGGTGGCTTTCTTCTATGGTTATTGTGCCCAAGAAAAATAGTGGAAAAATAAGAGTATGTGTTGATTTCCGTGCTTTGAATAAAGTAACTATTCAAGATGGATTTCCTCAGCCCTTCACAGAGCAAGTACTTGAAGAGGTAGCTGGTCACACTTTGTATAGTTTCTTGGATGGTTTTAGTGGCTATAATCAGATAGTGATCCATCCTGATGATAGGGACAAAACAGCCTTTGTTACTCCCTGGGGCACTTATGTCTATACTGGAATGGCTTTTGGTTTGAAGAATGCGCCAGCTTCATTTAATAGAACGATGTATCTGATATTGGGCAAATGGTTAACAACATTTCTACGCATTTTCATGGATGACTTTTCAGTATTTTCAGGTACAGATAAAAGAGCAGCAATTCAATATTTCCATGACCATTTGGAAAATCTAAAAGAAATTTTTGAGCAATGTCTCAAAACAGGTTTGAAATTGAATCCGGAAAAATGTCACTTTTTGGTCACCAAGGGCACTCTTCTTGGTCACATAGTATCTGCTGAAGGTATAACTGTTGACTCTGCAAAGGTTACAGCTATTCTTTCCATGCCAATTCCACAAAGTCCAAAGGAAGTGCAAAGTTTCTTGGGCCATGCAGGGTATCACAGAAAATTCATTAGGATGTATTCAAAAATTGCTAAGCCCTTATCAAGGCTTACTAGTAAAAAGATCCCTTTCTCATGGAGTGGTGAAGCTGACAGAGCATTTTGTGAGCTAAAGTTGAGGCTATGTACTGCTCCACTTTTAAGTGTTCCTAATTGGTCATTGGAATTTCATGTGCACACAGATGCTAGTCTTCATGCGGTTGGTGCGGTTCTAGCTCAACCATCATCTCACAAAGTGGATAGACCTATCTCTTATGCCAACAGACTACTCAACCAAGCTCAAAGAAATTACAGTACAACGGAAAGAGAAGGTTTGGCTATCATATTTGCTCTTCAGAAGTTCCGACATTATCTCCTTGGTGCACATTTCATTGTTATTTCTGATCATCAGCCCTTGAAGTATTTGATAAACAAGCCTAGAGTAGCTGGAAGGATTTGGAGATGGTTACTCCTATTTCAGGAATTTAATTTTGATATTCATATTAAGCCAGGAAAAGAGCACTACATGGCAGATCAAGTGTCCAGGACGGCAATGAGCGAAAAGGCAACAGGTATTAATGATGAATTGGTGGATAGCAATCTTTTTCTAGTAGCAATACGGACTGGTTGGTATGATGAAATTCTCCATGTTCTTACTACTGGAAGGATCCCAGAACACTTGACACCTGTAGAAAAGAGAAGATTGCTTCTGAAAACCAAAGCATATTCTCTTATAAATGGAAATTTATATAAATACTGTCAGGATGATATATTGAGAAGGTGTGTCTATCCAGAGGAGGTAAATCTTTTGCTGGAGGCTACACACAATGAAGGACACCTAAAGGGAGAAGAATTGGCTCATAGAATCATCCACAAAGGTTTATGGTGGCCTCATATTTTCAAGGATGCCATCAAGTTTGCTAAAGAATGCCACATCTGCCAGAGGTGTGCTCCCGCGCCAACCAGATTGAATTTCCAACCATTAGTCATATCTACTGGATGGCTTGATTTCATATCTACTCGATGGGGTCTTTATTTCATTCGGCCAATTAGCCCAACTGGGCAACCAGGAGGTAAAAAGTATATTTTGATGGCCACATGTTATGCCACTAAATGGATAGAGGCTAAAGCTACTGTGGACTGCACGGCTTTAACAGTAGCTAAATTTGTGTATAAACGTATTTTCTCAAGATTTGGTTGCCCACTGGAAATTACTAGTGATAGGGGCACACATTTTGTAAATCAATTGCTCCAGTTTATATTTGACAGATACAAAATCTTCCATAAAAAATCTTGTGCCTACTACCCAAGGGCAAATGGCCAAGTAGAGAGTTCCAATAAGATTTTGATTGGACTGCTTCGCAAATTATCTTTCGATCATCAAAGCTCCTGGCCGCTAGCATTGATTGGTGCAATTTGGGCTTTCAGAACCACGAAAAGGGGAACCACAAGCGAGACTCGATTCCGTTTAGTATATGGAAAAGAGGCATTGGCCCCATTTGAGTTCATTATATGAAAGGAAATAGGAATCAAAACCATTGGAATTGAACCTCCCATTCAAAGATTGGTGGCATTAGAAGAATATAGAGAAGGGGCAACGCAGAAACTTCTGGTAACACAAGAAGGGCGCAAGAGACGGCATGACAGGTTTTTGAGATCTAATGAAGTCCAGGAAGGGTCCATGGTTTTAGTGCATCAAGTCCCGGCAATTTCAACTAAATTGGCACCCAAATGGATAGGACCATATAAGGTAATCAAGGTATTGCCACATGGCGCTGTGCATCTGGAAGATCTGCAGGGTAAAAGGATTCCCCTGGTCAATATCTCTAGGGTAAAGAAGTATCTCAATTAGATCAAAGTGGAAGCACTTCATTCCTTGTACATACCTTGTTTCGTTTCAGTAAGAGAAGTATAACTAGATTTCATCGAAATGAGTAAAATAAAGGAAAAATTGCACCAGGGACGGTGCAAAAGCTTGATGTGGGGGTCTGTAGATCCCTCTCTCTCGTCATTCTAGACAATAAGGAAGGCCAAGGTCTATCATCCAGCTCAAGCTGAGAAGGGCTGGGGTTGTTCGAACTCTTGGATACAACATGAACAGAGCTGGTCAGTGGTGCAACATCAATTCTTTGCCTCCGTCATTGCCCAAGGATGATGGCCATAGCGGTAGATGCAAGCAGAGATTATGGAGAGGCTTTGGTGCCAGTTGAAGAGAAGGGGCAATTTTAATGTCTTTGGGATGGCTTGTAGTCCTAATGTCTGCAATCTCTCTCTCTCCTCGATTTCTCTCTCTCCTTTTTCCCTCTTTCCCTTTCTCTCTCTCTTTTTCTCTCTCCTCCCCCGTGTTCTTTCTTTCTTTCTCTCTCTCTCTCTCTTCCCCCTCTCGCACCCCTGCCCACCCGCAACCCCGCCCACCCGCACCCCGCCCTCTCTCTCCCTCTCTCTCTCTCTCTCTCTCTCTCTCTCTCTCTCTCTCTCTCTCTCTCTCTCTCTCTCTCTCTCTCTCTCTCTCTCTCTTCTCTCTCCTCCTCCGCCCCCGCGTGCCCTCCTTCTAACTCTCTCTTTCTCTCTCTCTTTCTCTCTCTTTCTCTCTCTCTCTCTCTCTCTCTCTCTCTCTGTCTCTCTCTCTCTCTCTCTCTCTCTCTCTCTCTCTCTCTCTCTCTCTCTCTCTCTCTCTCTCTCTCTCTCTCTCTCTCTCTCTCTCTCTCTCTCTCTCTCTCTCTCTCTCTCTCTCTCCCCCCTCCCGCACGCCCACCCTCCCGCCCACCCACCCGCCCACCCTCCCTCCCTCCCTCTCTCTCTCTCTCTCCCCCCTCCCGCACGCCCACCCTCCCGCCCACCCACCCGCCCACCCTCCCTCCCTCCCTCTCTCTCTCTCTCTCTCTCTCTCTCTCTCTCTCTCTCTCTCTCTCTCTCTCTCTCTCTCTCTCTCTCTCTCTCTCTCTCTCTCTCTCTCTCTCTCTCTCTCTCCCCCCCCTCCCGCACGCCCACCCTCCCGCCCACCCACCCGCCCACCCTCCCTCCCTCCCTCCCTCCCTCTCTCTCTCTCTCTCTCTCTCTCTCTCTCTCTCTCTCTCTCTCTCTCTCTCTCTCTCTCTCTCTCTCTCTCTCTCTCTCTCTCTCTCTCTCTCTCTCTCTCTCTCCCCCCGCTACCCCGCACACCCACCCACCCGCAACCCCGCCCACCCGCACCCCCGCCCACCCGCACCCCCGCCCACCCGCACCCCCGCCCAGTCCCCCACCCCGCAGCCCCGCACACCCGCCCACCCGCGACCCCGCCCACCCGCACCCCCGCCCTCCCGCACCCCCGCCCAGTCCCCCACCCCGCTGCCTCCCGCACCCCCCACCCCCGCTCACTCCTATGCACTCCCACGCCCCCCTCACTCTTTACACGCATGCGCCCCCCTCACTTTTTACACGCATGCGCCCCCCTCACTTTTTGCACGCATAGCATACACACATACCCACCCACACATACATACACATATATTCGCTTTCACACACTCACACATGCAACACACACACACTTCCACACACACACACCCACACCCTTCACATACACACATGCACATATCCTCACACACGCACACAGCACACACGCACATGCATCACGCATACACATGCTCAACACACATACACACATGAGCACACTCACATACACATGTGCACCCATACAAGCACACACAAAGGCCCCCACATTTATGCCCCACACACCCACATACACGTTTATGCCCACACACAACCACCCGCACGCATTCTCACTCCCACTGGCACACACACACCCACAATATTAGACATCTCCCTACTGGGGCCTCTTCCGTCAGCAAGGCTATGAAAATGGGCTCAGAAGTATACCATAATCTAAAGAGTGTAATGAAGAAGGAATATGGACGAGATTTTTAACGAGAAGTAACCAATTGTGTCGATCGAAGACCCCTTTGACCAGGATGATTGGAAACATTATAGCAAGCTCACTGAACAGATTGGCAAACAAGTTCAAATATTGGAGATGATTTATTAGTCACCAATCCTACGAAGGTATGGGATAAAAGTGTGCAGGGTAAAAGTGGAAGCAGGGAAAAGCTTTTTTGCCACCAACTATTCACGGCGACTACCTATTTTTGTGGATCTAATTCAAATCAAAGGAGTAATTGGCCTACCCCTCCAATTTGGGGCATTCCACCGGCGTGATCAGTGGACGTGAAGATTCGGCAAGGCTCTCTTGGCTTATTGGGGCCTATAAAAACAATGGATTTGTGCTCATTGGGGATACGTACATTTTTTTAGAGTTACATTGACGCGTGTATACGTGCAGAAGTTCTCTCTTGCACTTGGTGGTTTCAAGCCTATTGTAGGAGCTACTCTGTAGTGTGGATACAGAGGGTAGGCTTCTCAGTGGAGGGCTATGAGAACTATAGTGTAAGAGAGTGCCTTAGATTTCTTTCTTTTTTTGTGAGTCAATATTGGGTTAAGCTCTATTCTCTTGAGCAACTCCTTCACCATTTGTATTGATTTATGTTTATCTGTTTAGAGTGCCACGAAGCTCTGAGCATTAGTATTTGAGCATTTCCTTGACAAATCTTGTAATCATCTGAATCGAATCAAGAAGTGTATGGTCTTCCTTGGTCAATTGTTGTTCGTATTTTCTGAAGTATGTACCACTCTGTGCAATCCTTGTTATCAACCTGCTCACAGAAATGTTAAAGGGTATACTTCCCTAAAGAGAACCTCCCTTAAGTAGGCGACGTACTGGATGTGTTAATATTTAATCTCTACTTTTGTTAAAAGTGGATACCCCAGTACCTCCTCTACAAGTGCCAACATCAAATTCTTCAATGTGATCTATGTCTCACATGAGTCAATGGAATCTCCTACATATCATGTAGTCTTTGCCATAATGCACTACTCGTCCTGTCATACATCACACACTCATAGATAGAATCCACAAGTTCTAACTAGAATTGGAGCTATCTGATGCATCCATATCAATACATACATAGTCCAACATGTGACAAGGCCTTTGTACCTCGCCATGCACATACATGTGTAATCCTCAGCAAATCAATGTACCCCACGTCTAATCTTTCCATCTCCAAAAGTTCGTGCCATCAAATTGAGAAGACACCATCTTGGCAATCGAAAGTGACTAGCAATGTAACAAGAGACTAGAAACAATACTCATATTAAAAATGTATCATTGGAGAAGAAACCATGTGAACCACGTGTCACATAACCACTTGCTCACAAAATGACTCACTAGATTTCAAAAATAATAGGAAATGCTTGATACAGTATCCCATCTTAACTCAGCAATCCAAAAAAAATATAATGAGTAGCAAAAGAAGAATAAGTTGTCACAACCTATCATTGATCTAGCCAAAGATAATGGAAAAATACACATGCCAAAAAGTGATGGCAATATATGCCAATATATGGAAATGCACCTACCACTCAAGAATGAATTATACAAGATGATCTAGCTTGTCACAATTGAAATGTGACTTATTTTAAGCTAACAGAGGTAAAAAACAATGCAAAGCTATCACACAAGCTTTAAAGATCCACGGGTACTCTTCTTGCATGAAAGTTGACAAAATTTTGATAGAATCTCCTCTATAAAATAGAATATAGAACCCAATAACCATGCACAAAGGAAAAATTCAAGGGAATAGAATAGCCAATTAAGGTGACAAAATGATTTGCAACTATGGTCCCAATCTAGAATATGTACCTACAAGGAAAACAAGAATACGAGTACGAGACAAGATACAAAATCGACTCTCATGAATTGTATGCAACACAAAAGTAAAGACATATTCAAGTCGTATAAAGATGATATAGAGCACAATGCCACTATACATCCATTCCCAATACTATGTTTAGACTCGTGATGGCATAAACCTAAAAGGTATAGCACAATGTCATCTCACAGGCCAAACACATGACAATATATGCTCTACTCTCATACACATGAACTACCACAATGATCATACATTTCCAATTCCTTACAACTCTAAAAATCTCTCTCAAAAGAAGTTAAGAAAAATTGACATCTAAAAGCAATTAGGGTTTCTACAGTGAAAATTTACTATGTAATTTTCTAGTTTGGGATGGATAATCTCTCAATAAGAACTTTTTCTCTTCATTAGACCTCAATAACCTTTTTGTGCCTATGCAACACTACTTAGAACACCTCAATCAAGGTTTTGTAGTTCAAGATACAAGCGAAATAAGCATCTATTGTCATTTTCATCTTCACGTACAACATTGTTTGTTTGTATTTTTTGTTGACTATACCTCTAAACTTGGAAGTGTTTCCTTTTACAAACTTGTCTTTTCTTTCACAGGCTATGTACATCAAATTGAATCACTTCAACCCAATGTCTGGAACTAAAGTTCTAGCCAAAACTGTGACTTGTTTTCTAAGTGATTGTAGATTTAACTTCTACACCACTCTATCTTTGTCAAATTTTTCATAGTATAAAACTGCAAACTAGATTTTATACCATTTCATATAGTTTTAGGAGACTGTTCAACCTTTTTGCTACAAGCTCAACATCAATCTTAGCTATATTGAAATTCTAGAGGGCTCCTGTAATAGAATGGACCGTGCCCTATGGAACCTATGGAGACCACATATTCTTTGGTATACTTGGAAGAGCAGAAATGAAGCTGTCTTCAACAAAAGGAATAATTGTTTCTACATGTCCTTTACCTAGGGATTCAAAAATATTGCTTTGAAGTGTTTGTCTGCAATTTAAGAAGCTCGAGCTGCTGACTTTCATTTATCCAAGTTTCTGCAAGGGATATCTCCCTGTCAATGGAGAGAATCCCTAATCAAGATTTATGCTAGCTCCAGAATGGATATGATCTTCTCCTGTGTTAACAATTTATAATAGTTTTGCTGCGCTCCTTCCTTATGTGACCTTGTTTGAGCTTTATTTTAAGCTTTCCTCCTCTAAGCACCTGCCCTTAAGTTCGCATGTAAGCTATTGGGTACTGGTTTTTTCAATTGTATTGAGGTGGGCTCTTGCCCTGGAAAAAACGGTTAGGGAGTCGTGATGACCCAAGAAACCAAGCGTCAGGACTCACGAGCTACATAGAAAGCTGGAGCACGGAAGGTGAGAGAGATGGGCGTATTCTGCTTCTTCTCTCTCTCATATTATCGGGAAGAAGAGAAAATTTGATCTAAAGATAGCGCAGAAAAATGTGCTCGAGAGTGATGGATAGCACGAAAATCTGCTCTTGAGACGTCGAAACACGTTGAAATTTGAAGTCTGGGGTGCATACAGTTGACTCTTTTGTTGGCGGAGGACAATGTCATATAGGACGGCCATTGGCCTGCATTTCTTTGCGCCACCGCTGTACTGTTTACATGTTGGCCATTGGCCTGCATTTCTTTGCGCCACCGCTGTACTGTTTACATGTTGAGTTTGAGTACAGTTGTAACTTGTATGTCGCTCGGGCAAAGAAGAATGGAATCAAAGAAAGCTTTCCGCTGTGGAGCCTTCAATGCAGACATGTGGGGAGTTTACTCCAAGTATTCGATCGTTACCTTCCGCATGGACGTAGTGAATCATGGGTGGCACCATGGCCTGCATTTCTTTTTTTCTTTTTAAAGGAAGTTCGGCCTTGTCCTATTCTCTCGGACTTTCATTAAATTAAAGAAGAAAACTTACAAGTGAATGGGACTAGTGCCCATGGACCCCCCAAATCCCACTTTGCAGGGGAGGAGTACAGCAAGCTAGAGGGCATTAGAAATGAGGAGGACAAATCTATCATCTCCCTCATGTGGGACCCATTTGGGTTTCAACTTGTTATTTTGGAGGAGATAAATACAGTGATGTCTAAATGGTGGAGATCTCTTGTCTCGGGAGATTCTTTTACCTAGAAGAAACAAGGATTTCTAAATCGACCATT
This sequence comes from Ceratopteris richardii, assembly GCA_020310875.1. NCBI lineage: Eukaryota > Viridiplantae > Streptophyta > Polypodiopsida > Polypodiales > Pteridaceae > Ceratopteris > Ceratopteris richardii. Next base: position 30,309,196 of record CM035431.1, on the reverse strand, counting down.
CCTTTGGAGTTTGGCCAAAATTGACAGCACATCGTTCCCTCTGAATCTTCCAAAGAGTCGCACCCCTAATGGCATTCCACAACCTTGATGAGCAGCCAACCGCCTCACCCAACAGCGCCTGTTGCCAATTGATTTGATTCGTGAGTCTGAATACCCATGTCACATGATGCCATATAACACGGGACTAGGGGCAATCGAAGAAAAGGTGAACTAAATCTTTGATGCATCAATGGCAATGCTTGCACCATGAAGGCACACCACAAATATTGTTAGCCCTTGCATTTGACCAAATACCCTTATGCAAGATCTGCCACATGAGAACGGACTTTTTGATCTCAATTAGGGGGTTCCAAATAGACATGAACTTTAGTTCCCATTGAAGTTTGGTCCAAGAAAGGCACCACATCTTGTTAAGGGTGTGATGAACATCTAAGTTTTCTTTGACGTTGGGGATTCTGGATAGTTTCTTACCATTGCTCCATTTGAGGCCCTCCAGGCAAGGAAGATCATGTCTGCGGATAAGGCGGGTAGTTGACGGGTCCCATGCTAAACACCTTACTTGAAGAAGAGTCCATTCCTCGAGGGTAACTCTATGTCTCGGGTCTAAGTCTTTGAATCTGATCTACTAGCCGGTCTCTTGTTTCTAGAGCTATTTCCACTGTTTGAACCCCTTGTTCCATAGCTGCTTAGCAGTGTGGAGGTTCCAAGAATCCACCCCCTAATGCCAAAGATCGAGAACCAGATAGAGTCATTTTTTCTTATCCCAGCCACCCACTTCTACTCATCACTGATTCTAATGAATTACTTGGCCTTGTTCCTACTCTTCCATAAGGAACACATGAGCCTAGAGCCTTTAGGGGACACCGGGTGCAGTGAGAACAAAAGCGTGAGGATCCCTATGTCCTTCCAACCACGAAGGCCAACTAAGGTAAGGTCTTTCATGTTTGTGAAGATCAATTTAGCCCAAGAGGACTCACTATTGCTCCAAGCCTTGATAAACCACTTTGCCACCAACTTGTGAGCCAACCCAACAATATCCAAAATACCGAAGCCCCCCGATTCTTTCGAGCTAATGCAAGTTTCCCATTTGATTTTGGAAATCCCCCTCCTGTTGGGGTGCCCAGTCCATAGAAAGTTTCTGCAGATTCTTTCCACTTTGGCCAAATCTTTCTCCTTAGGTCTCCAACACTAGATGAAGTAAATAGTCGTAGAAAGCATAAATGTGTTAACAACCATTGCACGCCTTGCCAAGTTAACTTACGTACCTTTCCAATGATTTGCTATCTAGTTTGGATAGCACCCAGTTCCACCGTTGGTCCATTGAGATGTTGAAGCCCATTGGAATATAGAGGAGACGGAAGACTTGACCTTTAGGGATAACTTGACACCCCTGATCTAACAGCAATTGCGGTGGGGTCCATGGATTGCTCTGAAAGTAGTTTTAACATGGTTGATTTTAGAACCGGATGCCACACAAAAGATGTCGAGGCAACTCCAGAACACCTCAATGTTGTTCATATTGTTATGCACAAAGGCATTCATGTCATCGGCAAAGAGTCTCGCAATAATTTGGCCGTGATCTAGTGGTAGAGAAAGACCCTTGACATTGCCATTGTCCATGTGATGCTTAAATAAGCGACTTAGATGATATCCGCATGCGGTACAGCCCTTAAATCGGTCATCAACACGACTTTGTCACGTTTGTTGTGACTTAAACGAGCAAAGGATTATCATGGTCCATCAGACAGCTTTGCGGAATAGGGAATCAGCATCACTTCAGTTATAAAGTCTCTCTCTCTGTCTCTCTCTCTCTCTACTCAGCCCTCAGATAGAGCCAATATGTATTCACGAATTTTGTCTGCGACGGACATCTGCGAGTTGTTTTCCCATTCTAGCTTGGCAAAAGTTGCCATACGATGACATATGTCGTTACGTGCGTTACGGTGTCCTGCTCTCTGAAAACTCATGCTGGCAGTACTACGGAGTCCTTTTTCTGGCACATTTTAGACGTTTTTTGAGTCTTTCACATAACACTCTCCTTTTGTAGAATTAATTTGTTAGCCAGTATTTAACCAGTATAAACTATATGTTTACTTATAGCGGGGTCATGCTAATCATCTCTTAAACAATTACGCTTAATGTTTTTTCAAGCATCGTGTCACATACATATGTGATAGTGTGGGATGTGTCATTATATAGCTCCACATTTTCCTTTGTGTTGGGGATATTTGATTTATTGAAAAATCTTTATTTCCTTATTTCCTTTGTGTTTGAGATATTTAATTTGCCAAAAACAAACTTCATTTCATCTCATACGATTGGTAGTCTTCGTATATATTTTTTTTCATGCTTTTACCTTTATGTTCATGCATTCTAGCAAAGAAATTATCATATTATAAAGTAATTTTGAGTCAAGTTAAGTATCTAATGTTTCTACCCTTCATTTGAAGAGATTTATACTATGAGTTCGTCCTTGATTGATGAATTCTCAACAATCCCTAGGATAATATACGAGCTTTACATAAATGTGGAAACCATCTTCAGTTAAGCTTCTTTTTTGGTGACCTCTACCACCTCTTCATCTACTCCACCCTCTTACTCTGTCACTCAAGGATCCCTTGTATGTGCATCAACTTGGTTCTCATATTTAGTGTTTTCCATTTGAACGTCTACTTGTGTCTTGGCTATCTCTTCCTCTTGCATTCCTTGCCTAGAAAACAAGGGGTTGATTGACCTTGGGTTATCCTCCACCCAAATTCTTCTCTTAAATGATGAGAATGTTGGCTAGTGTTGAAGGTAGGATGTTTCTTGTACATAATAATGTGTTGAAAAACCTCCATTTATAATCGTATTTCAAGTAGCGAATGCATGTGGAATAATGACATCATCGTCCAAATGTCTCCCAATTGAGCGTTACGAATTCGGTATTCCTTTTATTTTTGAAAAATAACAATCTGCTTTACTCCTAGATATTTCTTTTGTAGCTTTTGATCTTATAATTTCCTTTAATGGATTCTAATCGTGTATATTTTGAATAGAATCTTTTCCAAGCTCCTCAAACCTTTGTTGATGTAACTGAAACTTAAATATGCTCTATCATACTATCTCTTATATGCTATATGCTAAAAGAGAAACAAACTAACTCCAGCTATTCATTTCATTATTGTGGATCATTTCTCTCCTAAACATAGCTGGATAGTGTAGTGAATCCATCCTAAGCTCCACTTTTAACAGATACATATGTCCTAGATTATTCATTGTTCTGATCTCAAAACACTCCTAAATCTAAGACTTCTAGATTTCTCCCCATGGAAATTACATCACATGTACGAGTAAATTCTATTAGCATTACATGGAAGGCCGAAAATCCTTATCGCTTATAGCTTCACACACTACAAGAAATAGGGGGGCGTAGCAATGCCCCCAAATTGAAAAAAAAAACGAGCACCATTGCTTATGTGACACTAGCGTCGCATAAGCGACAGTGCTATTTTTGGATTTTTTTTTTACAGGCATTCGTCGCATAAGCGATGCTGCATCGCTTATGCGATGCTAAATGAGTGTGTTGCGAATAGCATCGCTAACTAGCAACATTATTAGTGACATTGGCAAACTGGATAGCATCGCATATGCGATGCTCTAGAATGTAGAAAAAAAATTCGATTTCTCCCGACACATTTGTGCCAGGATTTGGACGCGAGAGCAAGAAGAGACCGAGAGAGAGAGAGAGAGAGAGAGAGAGAGAGAGGAGCGAGCGAGAGAGAGAGAGAGAGAGAGAGAGAGAGAGAGAGAGAGAGAGAGATGCATCTCATTGAAGCAAGGTATGCGCACACACACACACGTACACACACATACATATGCATACACACACATATACACATAGACACACACTCACATACACATAGACACACACACATACACACAAATACACACACATATACACACATACACACATAATGTTGCATACACACATGCGCACATAATGAATACACATGTACACACATATACACATACATATACACACACATACACACATACACACACACATACACACATACACACATACACACATACACACATACACACACATATATGCATACACACACACATAGAGAGACATGTACACACCTACACATACATGCATACATATGCATACATAATGCATATGCATATGTGTACATACATACATACTTACATGCATACACACACATGCATGCATAATGAACATGCATACATACACATACATAATGCATATGCATACATAATGCAGAAGCATACATACACCTACATAATGCATATTACGGACACATATGCATACATAATCAATACACACACATAAACACACATATGCATACATACATGCATGCACATACACACATAGACACATACACACACATAGACACTTACACACACATACACACTCATAGACACAGACACATACACATAGATGCGCACACACATACACACACATATACACACACACATACACACATAATGATGCATTCACACACATACACATGCATACACACACATTTACACACACACATACACACATACACACATACACACACATATATACATACACACACACACTTAGAGAGACATACACACACATACACATACATGCATACATATGCATACATAATGCATATGCATATGCATACATACATACTTACATGCATACCTACACATACATAATTCATACACACACATATGCATACATAATGCATACACACACATAAGCACACCTATGCATACATGTGGGTTATGAATTATGAACTTAAAGAGAATTATCCTCATAATCACAATAAAAAATCCTCACTAGTTCGAAGCCAAGATGTGCAGCCTTCTCACACATAGAAAGATTTGAAAGAAGACATGTAAAGAAACTTAGGAGACAAGAGACATGGAGAGAAGGTGTCTTGAGGTAAAAGAGATTGTAATGCCATAGATTTTCATGAGAATCATGACACATCAAGATAGGCAATCTAATAGTCAAAGGTAGCCTACACGGCCCTGAGACCATGACACTTCAAGTGAATGTCACACATGAGAAGATGGTAACCCCTTCAATGACCCTATATCTGCCTAGAGAGATACCATCTATCTAAAGAAGTATAAGACCAATAAACCCCACTCTAACTCACTCACAAGCCCCACACAAGCTCAGCTAAGACAAAGAAACCATTGGGTTTATGATCCTATCCTAGTTTTGAAGTCTAAGTTAAATTTTATTCTAAATTATGTGCTCTTACTTGCCATCCTCGGATCCTCACACACTCAATTGAGGATGGTCATCACAAGGCAACCATGTGCTAGCAAGGGGTGTTTTCTTTAACTTCTTTTGAATGAATTGCAGACCTTAATATGGAGAAATCTACCCTCAACCCTAGGATCAACTACTTTTGATTAAAACCATTGGATTCATCATATGCATGGCTAGGATTGATTCTTCTTATCAAATCTAGGGCAAATAAGGGAAAATAGGTGCCCTCATTCTCCACCCTTGGATCTGGGAAGATATAGAGCATAGGATCCATTCTCACTTAGATTTGCTTAAGAAAAGCTACTATTTTTAGAAGAAATTTGCATTATTTCTCTTTGATCATAAAATTAAGATTATATGATGAAAAGAATTCTTGGATCCTCCTTGCTTTAATCTTTGGTGCATCTCCACCCTTGACTTTGAGCTCATCTAGACTGTACAACATGGTGCAATCATCTTTTTCCATTTGGTATCCCTTGAAAATTATCTAGAAAAATATAACGACGCTAAACATAGCATTTTGTGCTCTTTGACATTCCAAATATCATTTTATGAAGCTGAAATTTGTAGGGCTTTGTTTTTAAATCTCTCCTTTAGGAATATGTAGGAAAAAACTACCATCTGAATCTCCCCTATACAAGTTTGACTACATTTGGAAGTTTGCAAGGTGGAATTAAGGTCTGTAGGAAGCTTTATTAGCCTTGAAAATTTGTACAAATGTGTAGGCTCATTTTATCCTTATAGGTTTTGTAGGGTTTTGTAGGGTAATTCAAAAAATTACATTTTTACAAAATGCACATGGCATATCAATGTGCTAAAAAATCCATTTATATGTGAAATTCAAGCTATAGACTGATTTGATAGACTTTAAAAGTATATGGATCTCCATGTGATTTGGGGATAGTGAAGTTTTTGCCCTAATTTCCAAAATTTGACTAACTTTGATTGCTACCTTGGTTTTGCTGTAAAACGAATCCTATCACTAAGGAATCCATTAGAGATCCATATAAATGCCTTTTTTTTACTAGCCACAAGGAAACCATATTGATCTAATAAGTTTTTTACATATCGGAGATATGATGTTACATTTAACCCATGAAAATTTCACCTATAGATTTATTGAAATTGATTATTTTCCATAAGTTCTTCTCAAACTTACACCCCATTTATTTATGCCTAGATGTAGCAAAGAAATGTAGGAATGCAAACCAAGTAGTATACTTGAAATCATTGGTCTTCCATCTAACGAGTGAATGACATGCCGCTCTAAGCAATCACAAAGAACATGTAATAAACTCCCACACCACTTGCAAAACGTTTAGTACCAAATCCTCACACATATGAAAGTCATTTCATTTCAGACTCACTTTTATGTCGTGAGGATCAAGTTCAAAAATAAAAAAAACATTCGAAGCAGTCCTCAAGTTGAAATATGGTAAATTATGTTTACACTTCAAAGGCAGTGGCGTGTAGGCATTACCTAGAAGATGAACTCAACAATGGTATTTTTATCACAAAGGAGAGAACTGATGCAATGAACTGGTGTATGTCGGTGTATGTCGTTTGTGAAGGTCTTTAGCAATCATCGACTCACAAAATTAGTAGATTTTTCCACTATTGCAGCTCTCATTTGAATCTCATCATCAGAATTTATGGTGGAAGTAGAAAGCATAAAACATAAAGTACAAGGCAAAAATCAATTATGGGAAGTTTGAAAAATCATTCGAATGAAATTTCAACAAGGTCATGACCATGTAAACAAATCAATCTCTAGTTTATGTAATCCAAGCTCTTAAACAATATAAAAGTCCAGGAAATTTGTATATTTTAGTCCGTCTTTGAACCATAGTGAAACAAAGTATGGTTTCTTTATTTCTGGCCACATAGGGATCAAACTCTTAATGTTTTTCATACTGGATGTATAAGACCCAACCTCTAAGCTAGAGTTCTAACACATTAAGCATGTGCAATTATTGCAAAGTAGTTTTGAGCAAAAGGTTTTTGGATAAATGACTGTGCAGATTGTCAAAACAAGTTCAGAGCTATTCTAGACTAAAAGTTCCTTTGAATAGGTTAGAGAACACTAGAAATTAAGCCCCCACCATCTCTTTTTGCCTACCTTTATGGGACCCTAATCATTGAAAAGCTATTAGAAAGCTTAATCTAAATCCTCTAGTATTTGATATCTCTAAAAGGAGTTCGAGCCTTCGTCTTTTAAAGACATTCAATGGTAATTGTAGCACGTTGAATTTGGTCCCTTAACCATTTCCATTCAAGTAGTTTTCCTTAATCCAACTCTCGCATGGTACCTTGATGTCTTAAAGGAAGTATGCGAAGGAATCAAGTATCGTCTAAGGATCTCTTATGCTAAAACATATGTGAGAAGAAAGCTTGAAGAAAAGAGTATGTCAAATCATAAGAGTAACTCACACTTTGAAATTATAATTATGTGAATGGAAACTCATTGGTGCAACCAAGTGAAACCTTGCATGAATAAGGGAAAAGTAGAGTTGATGAAGACCAACAAACTCTCGCTCACCTTATGACCCTAAGAACCATAAAATATGCATAGATTGTGTATGTGCCAACAAAGAATAGCATATATGTGGCTTCATGTAATAGTTTTGAAATTGCATCATTGGCTAGTGCTCTATGGGTCTATAGGAAGCAGAAATGATTATCTCTTTGGGACTATTCTTGATAAGCAATTAAAAGCCCAGTAGTGGGGTTTGCATTTTATCGATTTCTCAACATTATGTGTGAACTTTACTCTAGCTTTGAGTTCATGGACATGAGGATAATTCAAAGGACACACCATTCAATTGAAAAGAATGCTTTGGAAAACATTCTGAGAGAAAGGATTGGGTAGCTTCTCCAATATTTGTTGATCCACTTAAATAATCCATTTACAAATATCGAGTCATTTGCATTCCAACTTGGCTCTCACATAGCATTTGGCATGGTGATTGATGGATAGTCGAGTAGCTATTCTTTTTAATGAGGTTTTAAACAAAATTTGGAGATCCTCAAGCATTGGGGCTGAGAACTTATTGAACGTGCACATGTCTCTCTTATTGGGTACTCTCTATCTCTATCTTTCTTTCTCTCTCTTTCTCTCTCTCTCTCTCTCGCCCCTCAAATGTAACTTTCAACTCAAGTTCACAGTCTCGGAGGTGTGATCAGCTAGATTATGAGAGGATGTTATGCATTTCATTTAATTTCATTTTCACCCAGATAACTCTTTATGCTCTTTTTTCTTTCCATGTGGGTTTTTATCTCTTTTTCTTAACAATGAGCTTAAGTGTTAAACTTGATAAATAATCTGTTTCCAAATTTTTTGTATTTGATTTTTCTTATTCTTTGATAAAAGCAAGATCAAAATTCCTTCCATCTTGGCCTTTTCCTTGTACCCTAATAACCGCAGACAAGGGTTTGGTGTGATTTCTGTC
>CM035431.1:30230481-30295481 GCA_020310875.1 Ceratopteris richardii | reverse complement strand
ACAAGATGTTATAGGTTTTTCCCATATTGATTATGATGTTTCCCTTGAGCACGTTGTTATTGCTTTTTGAGATAAGGAAGATCATTGGTGGAGTGATTGGTCATCATTTGCTCAATGTTACACCCTTCAAAAATATTACAATGTTGTGGGGGTTGATACCTTTGGTTTTGTCCAAAAAGAAGTAAAATGGTCACCACCACAATTGTGAAAATGTCTACTATGGTGAGACCTATCATGATGTTTCTCAACTCTAGTCGGGAAATTCAAGTTCTTGGAAAGCTCCTTTGCTACTTCATATAGAGATGAATGAAATTATACACTAGGAGTGTTTCTATGTTTTAGAAGCCCATTTGCAAGTTCCAAATTGTTTTCTAGATTAGTATATTATTTTATGTGTTTTTCCACTATTCACGGTCTTTGAATAAACATTAAACTTCAATTTTATACCAATCAGTCTATCTAAAAACAAGGATACCATCTTTTCCTCGAAAGGTAACGCACAAGGCAGACATTTTAATATGTACTCTTTGAAACACCATGTATCTAATGGAATGGTCTCCAACCTGATTGTTTGATTTTGTTGATTATGGAGGATGTGTCCCATCTCACTCCTTGCTTAGAGAATCCTTCAATGAACTACTCTAATACTCTATCAAGTTTCACAAAGTTCTCAATAATGACAAGATGGAAGAAACCCACAACAGATCCTTTGAATGCTAGCCCAAAGGCTTCATATTGTATGAAAAAGTCATCGGCATACCCAACATAGGAAATTTGTTCAAATTCAGTGACGTGTTTGTAGGGATCCCCATGAATATCATATGAATCTCGCGTGTAATAAGAATTTTTTTTAGTATTTAATATCCTACCTAAATGAGGTCTTTTGATTGTACCTTGTGACTTAGAAGGACGTTGCATATGCATATTACTTGTACATCCATCATGGTTGTTGATCTTTGCAGCCTTTTGATGCGCTTGAATAAATCTAAAATCTCCAATCTCTCTTTGAGGTTATCTTGCTTGATGGTTGGGGAATCTAGGAATGCGAGTCTCAACTCTAGGCACACCATTCACCGAAATGGATTTTCTATGATACTGATATTTATCTTGAGTGTATTTATGTAGAACCCATAACTCTCTCTTCATCGGATCCTCATGTATTGTCATGTTCAGCCTTTCTTATCCATATAGGCATTTCCATCTTGCTTTATAGTAGGGTTGCAACATAAATTCACATTTATGTACTCCAATAGATCCTTAAACATATGTTTCGCATACCAATTTTCGTGATCATAGATGAAGGAAAGATCGTACTCTCCCTCTACCTTGGATGAGAGCCTCGTGTTCTTCTGAAATTCAAGCGTGATGTTATAAAATGAAATTTCTTGAGAGTCACTTATAGAGTCACTAATACTTTTAAATGAAGATAGTTTATAGATGGGAAGATCCTAAACTTTTGTTGTTCCATGCTTTGCTATCAATTACATTCTTAGTACATGAATCAATGTCGTTCAACTAAGCACTCAACATTCATCTTTGTGCTAGTGTTGCTTTCGATGTCAAATGTATGTATGTGGTAATTGAAGTGCATATAGACATTAATTCTCACAAGTGATAAATGTGCTAAACACTCAATGGATTTCAAAGAGCTTGAGACATTCTTTCTTTTCCTTGCTTAAATTGAGATAAAATCCAAAAATAATGGTTTAGAAACTTACCAATTCAATCTCTTTTGAGGATATCTTTAAGCAACTGGCTCCACACAAAGAACAATTCCTAGTGTAAACCATTTTTTAATAATTAATCACTTTAGTAAGTACATGTGATTATGCTTCAAGTGCATATGTATTTAAAATTTCTTAAATTTTTTGAAGAAAAGGGAACTCATCTTTTTTTGTCTTTCCTTCAATCTCTCTAAGTCGTGAATGTTTTCCACAATAAGGTCTTTTACCTTTATGTCCACCTAGAGCTTGCATAATCATATTTTGAACACTCCCCATCTTAAGGTGGTAGTGTCTATATCAAGTAAGCTCATAGACTTTGAAAACTTTGTTAACTTGGTCACATCAAAGCTTTTGGTGAAGTGAGGGAAAGATAAAGAACTGGCCAAAATACCTTCCCTTTGCCCTTTTGGTAGAGAGGATGACATGCACTAGGATTATTGGATACATTCCAGCAAAACTAATGTATTATAAGAAACCTATTTTACCGAGGGAGTCACATGCTCTAGCATGGACTTCTTTGCCTTGGGAGAATGAGATGTCAAGAGAAGATCTTCTAGTAGAGTAGATTCTTCAATTAGAGAAAGAAAGAAATCTAGTAGAAGAAGATGCAATTAAGCTTAGAGCATATAAAGAGAGAAATAAGGTTGCATTTGACAAGTTCCATAGGTTAAGACCTAAAAAGTTGAATGAAGGAGGTTGGGCACTTTTCTATGATAGCTCGTTGGATAGGCAGTACGAAGCTTGAAGAAAATTGGTGAAGAGATGGTTTGGTCCCTATGTGACATGTAAAATGATTGACAATGGTAGGTACTCACTTTGGGAATTGGATGGAACCAAGTTACAAGAATTGATTGCTCGGAAAAGATTTAAGCTCTTTAAAAGAATAGAGAATGAGGATTATGAGACGGTGTTAGATGAAAAGGAAGAAGAAGATGAAGAAGATGAGGATCTTGTAGAAGAGATCCAAGATGAAGAAGAGAGATAAACTAAAGTGAAAACCAAAGAATATAAATATATGCATATGTAAATATCAAAAGTGTAAATAAATAAGCAGAGTAACTGAATATGAAATAATGTGTGGATCAAAAGACATGATTGCATATTGAATAAGTTAAAGTTGTTATCATGAATGCATGTTAGTGTACATAAATAAATATTACATGCAAGATCATTTCTCATGTGTCTTGTTTGCAAGTGCAGCTGTACTTACAGATAAAGAATCCTATTTCAACCATGGAAAGGAACTTCTTTGATGAGGCAGAGACATCATCTCGGAGGAATTAAGTTTGAGATAGGAATACAAATGTAAATTCAGCTAGAAATAGAGCTTTGACTCAAATTAGAAGTACATATTCATAACAATCTTCAGATGATGCCTCTATTTTTGAGCACTTACTCCTTGTGCCTCTAAATCCCTTAGCAGAACAAACAGTGATAGAGGAAGGACCACCAGTTAGAGTAGCTTCAAAGTACATCACGAATACACGTCCAGTGCAGCCTAGGGCTAGATGTTTAGATTATACAAAAAATAGAGAACTGACTTGAGCCAGGAAGATGCCTATAGATTAGTCCACATTCTACATTTTTTTGTCTAAAATGCTTCCTATGTCTCCACATATTGAAGAAGAAAAAGAAAGAGTGCTTATGAGATTAAACTATGAAATCGTTCCAGAACAATTTGAAGATGATCCATTAAGTGAAGAAGAGATTGATGCCTTACTTTCTTTCCAATTTGGTGGACCAAACAAGAGCTTTGGTATACAAGCGTGCATAAGAGTTAAAATTGATTAAGACCAAAGGATTATGATTTAGGAGTTGGTGTTTGCTACCATATATAAATAAAAGGTGAATATTTTCTTCCAAACTTGTGATTTGAGGTGTGTATATATGTGTGTTTCATGATCGTGTTTTGTTTGAACATTGAGCTTCGAAGAACAGGTCCATAAGAGAACTGAACTTAGAGAGTAAGTTATACATAATGGAATAAAGTTTCTAATGGCTTTCATTGAGTTTTTTTTGAAGAATCAGGAATCAAATCAATAAATGGAAGATAGTGACTCAGAATGAGGGAAGAGAAGGTGATTGGAGGCCATAAGCTCAAGCGACTTCTAACTTCATACTGGTGAGATGTTACTGCTTCAGTTTTCTTATCTCTTGTATATATGTGTATATATATGTATATATGTCCATATGAAAAGACCACATGATTTGGGAATATGACACATAAAGGAGTACATAAATAAGAAAATTAAGTAGACCAAGGATCTTGTACGACTATTGAGACTAAAAGTGATGTATAAGGACCAGGATTATGCGAGTAGGACTAGGAAGCAGACTAGAAATTTCAGGAACGAGACTAAGGAGGTGAAGGGAAAACCTAAACTAAGTACCTATATATACTAGTGTTCATGAACACTTAATGAGTGAGATGCTTTGACTTCTGCTCTTGATCTCTTATCTGATCTGACGTTCAAACAGATATGCGATGATTAGCGTACTGATTTTATCTAATGGCACCAATGTCTTTGTTATGGATCAAGCCCAATGATCTCTAGTATAATGGCTAGAAGGATTTTCGGAGAATTCCACTCTAAGAACATTTCCTTATCTGCGCATGGTTGTGCATTAGTTTCAATTTGTTCAAGTACATTTTTCAACTCTTGTACTTGCCCTTGCATGGCATGAATAGGTGTCTCTTTATCCATCTGCTCAGTCTCTTGCATGTTGACTATTGGCTACGGTTTTCTTCTTAAGAGATCGATAATTACCTCTAAAAATTCTTGTTTAGCTATTCCCAATAACTCACCTAGTGTAAATTGGATTACACTATCTAGCAATCTTTTCTCAAGAACTTGTTTTAAATCCGTGGTTTGCTCAATGTGCAACTTTAGCATGTATGATGGGTTTTTCACTCTTCCTTGACCTTTTTCTATAGGTTTCATCTCTTGATCTTGTGGAGTATTATTAAATTGAGTAGGAACTGGCATCTCACCAGAAGTAGCCATTTGAACTTGAGTCAAGATTTGACTCGTTGGGATTATTGTCGGTTGTGATGGTGGAATCACTTGAGTGGGTTGGTTTGTTTGTATTAGTTGATTTTGATTTGCTATTTGAGATTGTTCTTGTGAAGCTTCTACTTGAGGCCTAGTTCTTCTTTTCTCTTCTTCACCCTCATTGGTTCTCCAACCTCATGCTCCACTGAAGAGCATGAATAAGTAACAACCGAGAGAGTATCCACAAGATCGTTCCATTCGGTTACCCCGCAAATCTCATTTCTTGCTAGCTTTAAGATTTCATGATGCATCTTTCTCTGATCTAGGGACTTTATCAATTTAGACCATGGTTCTGTATCATTATTTGCATCAATTACTTGACATGCGTATGTATAGGATGTTGAAGCAACATTACTAGATGTGCCAGGGAAGAACACTCTAATGCCTCCCCATCCAAAATTAATACTTCCTTTTTCTCCTTTCGTTGAATCATAAATCATCTTCTCCTTTATGAAAAATAGATTTTTAGCCAATGCTTCTTTAAAGCTCTCACAAGAGTATCTATTGTGCTGCAACAAGTCACACAAGATACATCATTTAATTTCAAGAGCTTTTGGAGCTTTATCAGCTAGTCACTTGTAGAGATTGGGATTCCATCATCTGCTTAACACTCTGGATCATCAAATCACTAAAATATTTTAAACATCTCTTCCATGGTGTTGGGAGGCGCAACCTCCTTTTCAGTTGCTTAATTAACCTGAGCATTTGAGGTAGGTTGATGTGGAATCTGTATTTGCTCTTCTTCTATATCCTCTTGCCAGTCTTGCATGAACTTTCCCATAGCTCTTTTCTTTTCTACATACCTCTTCTCTACCGCTTCTAACTAATCCCAATCCTCAATAAGCTTGGAATTTGTCTTCATATCTTGCAGTTCTGGGAGAAGTTCCTACCGCGGCTTTATATCTATCGCGCTTAGGAACAATGAAACTTGCTCATGTTCCATCACTCTCTTATCATGTTCTGTTAGGTCATTATATTGTCGATCAAATTCCCTTTTATTTTCCAAAATGGTTTGATCTTTCGGTCTATGAATCCATTTTAAGAATGTTCCTCGAGTCACTTTATCAATGTCCTCATGACCGAAGACTTTTATTAAAGCCAATTTATATTGCGGCCATCTCGTTTGGGCCTCCATTATTAACTGGTAACATAAGTGCAACTCTGACACATATACAAAGTCTTCAATAAGTTCGATATAGTTTAATGGAGTGAGTCGACTCCCAAGATATCGAGCTTCTAGCTCGTACTGTTTACAGAATTGTGTGATATTTTTCCCATCAAAGTAACCACTCCGGTTGATAACTCATGCGTGGAATGCCTGGATGGAACTTCGTCTTTTTTCATCGTACTGGAAGCACAAGAGATAGGTTATAACATCCATTGTAGTGTTGCCCATAAATAGTCGAACATGAAGAGCTCTCTCAAACTGTACTACTAGCTGAGCCATCCCTTCTAGGATCAAAGTCTCTACACTCTCCTCGTTGACATCGGGTTCACCAAGTATGTTGCCTATATCATGGAAAGGAGGAGGAAGGTAGCTCACATTGACCTCGCTTATGAGACTCCATGATGTTTAAGAGCAATGAAGAATAATTTAAACATCCTCATTTCCATTCTTTAAGGAGAGGTACTTCTAAGGTCCCCAACGTTTCATGTTTGTTAATTGAGTCTAAAGAAAACTCTGATAAAACCAGAAGTGATGGCTAGCAACACTATCTTAACTCAATTGATGATTGAGAAAATTTTCAAATGAGTATTCTACAAGAAATTTCACACGTATTCCATTCTTCTTCTCTTCTTCATGATTCGAACCGATCTTTCCACTTTATATTTTAGTTTTGATTATGCAAAGTCTAGTAGAGAATGCGAACATATGGAGGATCTCTTATGATCCAAATGCACAAAGCTATCATATTACTAGGTCCTTTGAATGAGCAGTAGCATCAACTTTGAGAAATCAGTGATAAGAGACTCATAACTATGGCATCGCGCTAAAGGTTACAATGAGCAAATTAAGTACTTAACACACAATTACTATGACGTGCAAGCAAAGATGACATCCATCCAAGTTAAAAAAGCAATAGTTCACTAATTTCATAATCTAAGACACACCCTAAAGGGAATTTTCACCAAGATATCTCTTTAAAACAACAGAAACATGTTTTGCTGCATGTTTTAAGAAGGTTAAAAGAAACACTATAAACATAGGGGAAAAATCAAAACTTTGAAATAGAGTTTTGCGTGATTAAAGAAATCCTTTTCCTAACTATACAAACCTTTACTCACATATATTAACCAAAGCCCTGTAATCAAGATACACACGATGCAGAATAATATGCATCGACATTAGACCTACACAATTAGCACTATTTGATTACACATCGTTTTGATAGCATTTCATCTAAATGTACCTTATACATTAAGTATGCAAATAATGTTCTTTTGAAATTTTTATCTATGTTGATGACATGTTGCTCACTCGTCCTAATTAAGAAGTGTATTGCTGATTTTAAGGCTGCTTTGCATGCATTATTTCAGATTTTAAGGCTGATTTGCATCCTTATTCGGGCATTCAATTTATGCAAGTTGATGGAAATGCGGAAGGCAAATTATATGGTATACATGTAGATAATGTGGGGATATTGAAGATAGCTAATCAATGGCAAGGGTTCTCCACTATTTTTTCCCATTTTCCAACTCCAAGGATCATTAAGTGTGTGATTTCGCAAAGAACTTGACATCTCCTATGCACATTATGGTTTTGTCTAATAAAGAGGAAAAAGTGAAAAGATTTAAGGCATTGATTGTAACATATAGGACTAAACCAAGAATTACTAGGTTGAGGCAAGGAAGCAGTAGTGAAATACATGCAACATTCAAGGCACAAAGTCCTAAAGTAAACCCATTCAAGGATAGTGAAATCAAAGCAATATGGAATTCTAGATTTTTTTTCAGTAATCTAGGAGATGTTGAAGACTTAGGGTACGTTTTCAATAAAAACAATAGATTTGGAGCACATCTTGAAGAAAGGTTTCGAAAGAGATATTTATTATGAGTTGATACACACACATCCAAAAATGAGGATTAATATGATAAAAATGATTCATGAAGCATAATTGAAGTAGTTAAAGTATAACATGGATGGATTTTCAATGACCATTTCTATCACACCAAATTCATAAAGAGTTCAAGATTAAAAGTGAGTATAAAAGATAAAAAGATAATTAGAACGATAGTGTATAGAAAATTGGGTATCAACATCATTGTAGATCTTGGTATATACACATCCAAAATTGCATCTTTTTTACTCATATTGGTTGCTCAATGCATGTGCATTCTTTAGGGATTGTTTAAAAATTAAAAATTGGTATATGAGATTGTGCTTTCTTTGTAGATTTTTTGGTTGTAGCACTATCCAAAGAAGGCTCTTTCCACTTGCTATTGGGTCTTGATATATTTCATTCATGATGTGTGTGAACACACTTAGTACGACCAAGGTATTGTGTTTTCTATCTTTAGGAGGTTTTCTTCCTTCAACTTGTATATATGTCTACAACCTTAACAGGTCACTTATCTTTGTACATTCACTTAGTAATATATTCAGTATTATGTTATGCTCTAGGATTCTTCCTCTTCGCTGTATTGTTCATGTGCTTTGACTCACCTCAAAATCCAACAATTGGTACTAGAGGAGGTTGCCAATTCATCTAGGGTGTCGTCAACAACCCTCCGGTCACATTCTGAGAATCACACGAAAAATTTTGTGTGATTAGGAATTTGAAATAGATTCACCAATATGGCATCAAAATTTTGATATGAGCTCATTTCAGCCTCCGAACACACTATCACAATGATTGCACAAGCCATTTCATCCTTTTGTGCCAAACATATAAATAAGTTTTGTTCTACTAGTACCAACACCTCAAAGTCTGCTACTGATTCAACTAAGCTCTAGATGATGTTTTTGTTGAGCTTATTTTAGATACAATCATTGTTTCTACATCACACACTAGCCACTACTAAAAGCAATGATGTATTCTGTTTGTTGGCTATTACAAATAAGTTGGATGGTACTAATTAGCCATTGTTTGGTATATCTGATACGATTTGTATTGGTAGCAAAAGTGTTATGGAATATTGTGTAGGTTAATTAAAATCATCATATTACACTTGCAAATAGAGTTATTGAAGGTGATGCCAATGCGGTTGAAGTTGATGATCTTCATTTTCTTGTTTGTGCTACGGTTCTTGCTTCATGTACTAGGAACATGCAATTATCCCTCAAATTCACTCTTGCAAAGGTACAAAGGATTCTTGGAATACAGTTTCCATTTTATACCATTCAAGTGAGGCTCATGTTTCTTACCTCTGAAAATAGTTGGAGAGTGAGGATATGAACGAGGGAGATTCTATGGACAATTTTCTAACAAAGATCAAAGATTTGAAGGAGTACTTGATTTCTGTTGATGAATTCTTGTAAGATAGTTCATTTGTGCAGATTATTCTGAATGTTCTTCAAGGATCATATTAGAGTTTTGCTTCTACGCTTTGATTGATGATAAAAGGTAGTTAAAATGTCTTACCATTTATAGAGCTAGTCTTTGTTCTTTGCAAGAAAATCAGTCAAGGTAGAAAAGGTCGATCATGCATGTTGCAATTAAACCTTTCTTAGCTAGTGAGGAGGGATAGTAGAAATGAATCTCACACACTAGTGAAGAGAAATTTGCTATTTTAGTTTGTGACTTTTATTGGTGTTTTGTCCAATGCAAGCACTGGTGTATCCATTGAAAGAAAATTCCTAAGAATATATGTGATTCAAAGAGTTTTAGGCTATGAATGAAAATATGTAAGCATGTAGAGTGAGGGTGTCGCATGCACCGGAACAAAATATAGTTGCTCAAATTAAGAACACATCTCTCATGGAGATGGCAAGGTGTATGGTGAAAAGTCAAGAATTACCACATAACTTGTAGCTTGAGGCTAATATGTGTGCAATATATGTATTTAACACGTGTCCCACAAAAGCAACGGCATAGGTTTACTTACTCTCCATGCAAGTATTGCGCAGAATGCGTAGGAAAATTGTGGGTCTTGAGCCTTTGAACCGAGGTGCAACCAGAAGGCCATATAGCTTCCTGAGGGCCAATTTCTTGACTTCAAGTCTACATCTGGCACGTCATGCTTACAAGAACGCTTTTCGATGCAAGTGGATTACGGAGAACAGCAACCAAAATGTTCAAGAATGATCACAACGACACTGAGGGTGTACATGTTTGGTTATTTATTTCAGAATGCGTACAAAAACTACGGGTCTGCCCATGGGTCATGACACATGTCCTTCTTAAGGACATCGGGCTTAAAGTGGTTAATAGCTACATGCTTTTACATTTAAATATTCATGTTTTCCTGTGCTTGTGGATTAAGCAAGTGATCCATGTGCTCAAAGATAGCGACGACCCTTAATTCAGATACATTGTTTCTGCAAATCCTCAATCAGAATCGGCTATCCATTTCTTTGGCTTTGCTCATTCCTTTAAACACTCTTTCAGAAACGATCGTTGATTTACAGTTCTGTACCGCATACTAGCTCGTAATATTTTGCCATCCGCCTGGCTTCTTTCAATATTCACCAGTTAGAGAGAATTCTGAACTCTGTTTATGGATTGTCGTCACTCCGCATTATCTATTGGCAACTCGTCCGGGAATTCGAGAGGAGAATATACCTAAGCATGACAAAATGTATTCACATCGCAAATGTTTTTCTATTTCTGGGCGCAAATTTCTTCCTCATGGCAGCGAATATTCATGCGCAGAGAAAACTAGTCTACTCCTCGAAGAAGAGTGAGATCCTTCTTCCAATCGCCCACGACACATGGAAAGCTTTGTATTATTGTTCTTATTTTTTCTGCATTCCTGTTCCCTATTTTATTCTCCTATTACCTTATTTTATTCTCCTACGACACAATGTTTACTTACGCATGCAACAAGTTTTGGGTACTCGACTTCTCGTCCATAGATTCCATTCACTCTGAAATATGTGAGCATAAAATATGGCCAACCTCGCTTCATCTTTATCAAATCCAACCAGAAAATGATAGGAATCTTCGAGAGAAAATGTTTAACTACTGCACAAAATCAGCCATCAATATCAAAGTCGATGCACTTAAACTATATACGGCAAACTCGTGCCCCTTTAATTATAAATAAAACATGTAGTTTACTCAAAGCACATGACTACGGTTGCAAAAGTAAGCATTGGGGGTATGCTAAACACCGTATACAACATACAACATGTTCCAAAATTTTTCTACGATACACAGAAAGAGCAGCAAATGCCTAGATAATGTCAGAAAATGAACATGTTTCTGTGTGTTGATGTGCCATTGCACTATATTATCAACTTCAGCTGGTCCTGGCTACGCCCTTGCCAGATTCTCGAGTTATAACTAATACAGCCCATTGGCTGTAACACTGTATGAGAGTATCCGCCATGTTCTTTATATTTAAGAGTTGGGCAGTGATATTGTAGGTGCTTCTGTTTGAGTAATATTTTTCACGTAGGCGAATTATTCCAGCAATCAAGCATCCGCCCCGAAGGACTGGAACAGATCCTCTTTTCGGAATGGAACTCGTGTACAGCAGGATTTCAGCTGTGAAACATGAACTCCCACGTGGGTTGTATTGAGTATGCAGCTCGTGGCACAGGAAACCGCAGGATTGAAATTTGGATTGTTTATTTGCAATCGGACTCAACAATGATTGATGTCTCAGGGACAAAATGCAGAAATAGAGAAAAGAGTTTCAATTATTTATATAAGCTCAATTCTATACGTGCTTACATCTCGCAAGTGGTCCACAGGGCGCTGGTTTTGGGTTGCTTTATCCCCCTGATTCATGAGAGGGGTGGTCCCCAAAATTATCGTTTCCTCTTTCCATTCAAATAACTCAAATTCAAAGGGCACGCCAAAGGTCAAATCACCTAGAAAAAAATCACAGGTAATTCCAGTTCTTAGAGAGGGTATGTGCCACTTACAAGTACGAATTACCAGCCTTGGAAGAAAAGACACGTCCTTTCCAAGCTCAAACCACTTGCTTGTGAGTACAGTGTCTAGAACATCTACAAGCTTGCATCAGATCCATACGTAAAACAATTTAACAAAAAGAATTTAAAGAATTGGATTTTTCTTCTTCAAAAATGCGACAGGAGTATTAACGAACATAAAAAGAAATACGAGTCCTCAAGTTCTGGGAAAGAGCATTCTCATACACATCAGTCAAATACATTTATATATCATGTGTAGTGTATCTTTAGAATACATGCAGAGTAGGCTATATCTCCAACTACTAGGTTTTCGTAATCTTTGATACATACACAATGGAAATCAAGGGATTTCCTTAATGAGTTAAGCGGGAAAAGGAGCTGAACTCCAGAGTCTTACCTTGAAGGATGAGCACACTCCTAGTTAATGTCTTTAAAGATTTTCTCAAAACATGCAACTTGGAACCTACTTTCTCTAATGTCCAACAAAATCATGCTACCTTTACAATTCATAAAGAGCTGAAGTACATCCTCACACCTGTAATATAGCTTACAGATACCATCATCAAAATTCACCTATTGATCCTCTTTTGTAGTTTATAAGGAAAAAAACATCCGAAAGAGGGAAATAACTCCCTAGGAAATCCTAATTGTGTTCACACAAATGACTACCAAAATATATCAACAAATCCTCTCCCCCCCCCCCCGCCCCCTCTTGGAGTGATGCTATGAACAAGCAGTTGGAACTCATGTATATTGAAATAACAAGCTATGTAGAAAAGAGGTCAGTCCACAAAAGTAAATAAGCCAAAAGCCTTGTAGAAATCTTTAAACTTCTTCATAGGCAGAGCCTTTGTGAAAAGGTTCGTAATATACACAAACTCATCTCTCTAGTAGAGAACCTCTCCTTGCATAATCATAGTGCACCTCAATGTGCTTTGTACGAGCATGGAACACAATGTTCCTCACAAATACTAGTGTCCTCCAACTATAAGTGAAGATTTTCGTGGCAAAAGAATAAGGAACACCCAAATTTATCAAAAGCCATTTGAGCCACACACACTCAATGGTTGCTATGAAAGCTTCCCTATACTCAGCCTCAAAACTAGAAGTGACCACAACCAGTTGTTTCCTGATCGACCAAGATATGCATGAGCCACCAAGCATCAAGAAAAAACCATTAGTGGGTACATGAGTGCCATAGAAAGCAACCCAGTTCGAAAGAAAAAAGCATGTAAATCTAGAGGTAATGATCCACCCTTGGAATTAAAAGTATCCAAGTAGTCAGATACCACCTAAATAGAAAAAGATGTACTTAACAGCCTTCCAATACTGCAACCTAGTCAATTCCTAAACATGCTCATCTAAGGGACAAGAGACTAGATATCATGCCAACTTATGCATAAGTAAATCAAGCATCCAATACTATGCTGAGAAAAAACAAGATTGAATGCATCTCCAACATTATGAAGATTGCACCATCAACCTCTTTCCATCGGAGTGGCAATAGTTTTATAATCTTCAAGGATGAAACCCTCCTATAATGTGTTAATATATTTTTTTCTCTACAAATATATTTCTCCATCTCAAAAGAGGCATGCAAATATCCCCTAAATTTAGGAACATTCTTCTCATTAAGATCAGTGAGCAGCATGTCATCAACATTTACAAGAACCTTGAGGATTACACCATGTCCACGCTTTGGAATGTTCTCAAAACCATGTGCACATAAGTAGGCATGTAGCTTTTCATACCAAACATGTGGTGCTTACTTCAAAACATATTTTATTATATAAGTCACCATTCAAAAATGCAACTTGCATGCCCAACTCATGTACATTCCAACCATGATGAATTGCAAGTGCACAACACAAATGCTACAAAGACTAGTCATTGGGGACGTTTGAGTGAAGTTCTTAACAAAATCAATGCCAATCTCATGAGCATAACATTTGGCAATTAAGCCTTTCGCTTAAGGCTCTCAATTGTTCCATCACACTTACGTTTAAGCTTCTATACCCATTTAGTGCCAATGGTCTTTTATCCTCGATGAAATCCAAATGAAGAACAAGTACCACTCTTCATAATAGCATCATACTCTAAATGCATAATATCCATCCTATTGTTTTCAAATTTTGTGCTTCATCAAAAGAAAATGCTCATTCTCATCACAAAGACTAGAGATAGCCATTGAATACCAATCTCATGCAAAGGAAGCACTATCATAGGCTAAACGAGTATGATATGTCAATGATGTATTTGATTTTTTTTTCAACTCTCACATCAATAAGTGCATCATATAAATGTACATCAGAACTCAAATTATCCGGATCATTATTTTAAGTTTATTAATGCTAAGAAATTGCCTCATTCAGACCACAAGTTAATTGTGCATCTATACAAAAAGTTACTAAAAGTTTTAGATACATCTTTGGAGCTAATTGAGGTTTTTTTAGTACATGAAAGTAATGGTTGAATTGCACCTTCCATAAAAACAACATCACGGTTAACCAAAATGCACTTAATTTGTGGATGATATAGACAAAAACCTTTGATGTCATGAGTATACTGAAAAAAAATATACATTTCATTACTTTATCATCGAAATTCTTGCAATTGTTTTTAATCACTAATGCATATGCTAGACAGCCGAAGACACGCATGTGATGAATACATGGATTACAACCATGAGAAGCCTCATTTGGATTAAGTGACTGCTTTTCTTTGGTGGGACACTGGTTAAGTACACATGTTCAACACGTAATAGCCTCAAGCTAGAAGCTATGTGGTAAAGATTTGACGTTTTACTATATACCTCACCATCTCCATGAGCGACATGTTCTTTCTTTCAACAAATCCATTATGTTTAGGATTTACAGAACTGTGCATTGATGTTTTATCCCACACCCATGTGTCTGGATAGGACCATAGACATCACCATGACCAATCATCATTAGAGAGATCATGGACTCTACATCCCTCATCAACAAATTTGACAAGCAAAATAATATTGGCTCATGGCGAAATTCATAAGACGTTTTTCTATCCTGGAGCATGTAAAGCATCTCACAATGTGAAAGAACTCCAATGAGGAGTAGTCCGAATGATCTCACTATCTCCCATTATAAGATAAGGGGAATTGTTAGCACATGTGACAATATTCGCTCTAGGGGTATTCTCAATGGAAGTAAAGAAACTATGTTGTGACGTGATATGTTTACTTGTGATAATATCAAAGTACAAAAAAACATTGTCTACTATAGACATACACTACTTATGTGAAGATGGGTCATAGTTTCAAATAGTAGTAATTTCCCATTCTTCATTTTGAAGAAGGTTCGCATATTGTGTTTTAGTTGTACAAACCTCTACAAAAACCATTCCGGCCTTCTTCTTCTTTGCCTCTTTTCTAGCAATTTTAGGACAACCCTTTATGACATGATCATTTGCTTTAAAATATTTGCAAAATTGTTTTTCCTTTTTGCTTTCTTCTCATCTTTATCTTCCTCTTTTGACTATGGAGCATTATTAGATTTATACTTACTAGTAGATGACCTCCATTTTCCTTCACCCTTCTTACTAGCTAAGAAAGCTTGATCTAAAACATGCATAATTAACATGTTCTACTTAGATTTATATTCACGCAACAAAAGAAACACAAATTCCTCAAATGTGAATGCATTTTCATTTACTTTCATTATAAACCAAAGAGTAGACGCAAACTTTGATATGAATATGCATATGCATTTGTGTATGTGTATGCATAGTTTGCATATGCATGTGTGTATGCATATGCATTTGTGTATGTGTGTATGCATATGCATGTGTCTATGCATATGCATGTGTCTATGCATATGCATGTGTGTATGCATATGCATGTATGTACGCATATGCATGTATGTATATGCATATGCATGTATGTATATGCATATGCATGTGTCTATGCATATGCATGTGTGTATGCATATGCATGTAGGTGTATATGCATATGCATGTAGGTGTATATGCATATGCATTTATGTATGTGTGTATGCATATGCATGTGTGTATGCATATGCATGTGTGTATGCATATGCATGTGTGTATGCATATGCATGTGTGTATGCATATGCACGTGTATGTGTGTATGCATATGCACTTGTATGCATATGCATGTGTGTATGCATATGCATGTGTGTATGCATATGCATGTGTGTATGCATATGCATGTGTGTATGCATGTGCATGTGTGTATGCATGTGCATGTGTGTATGCATATGCATGTGTGTATGCATATGCATGTATGTATATGCATATGCATGTGTATATGCAGATGCATGCGTGTATACATATGCATGTGTGGATGCATATGCATGTTTGTATGCATATGCATGTGTGTATGCATATGCATGTGTGTATGCATATGCATGTGTGTATGCATATACATTTGTATGTGTGTATGTGTATGCATATGCATGTGTCTATACATATGCATGTGTATGTGTATATGCATATGCATTTCTATGTATATGCGTGTGTAAGCATGAAACAGAACAAGGATTACGACCACCACATGCTAGAGAGATGACTCTCCTCCCAACCAAATGCCTCTATATATAGCTCTCTCCAGGGGACTGCCTTCTTGGGTAGGTGGATACTAACCATCCAAGTGTCAGCCATGTAACTACATGTGCGCCAAGTGTCCCAGTTAACTCGAGTTAACTCAAGTGGATGCTTCTACAAGGCTCTAGAGCTCTTTGGGCAAAACACTCTCCCCATGTACCCCATGGGGGTTGAACCCAAGACCTCCTCCTTCACATCCTTGAGACTTAACCACTAAGCTAAGTGGATCACTTGCTCACAAGAGTACAAGACCTCCTAGTAAGTCTAAAACTCGAGATCTTTGGTCATACACACGGATGACCAAACGGTGTCCGATTTCAGATCTGTCTGAACCGGCCAGACCCTTGGATCATAGACTTACTTTATTACAAAGCATATGCATGTGTGTATGCATATGCATGTATGTATATGCATATGCATGTGTGTATGGATATGTGTGTGTATGCATATGCATGTGTGTATGCATATGCATGTGTGTGTATGCATATGCATGTGCGTGTGTATGCATATGCATGCGTTTGTGTATGCATAGTGTGTATGCATATGCATGTGTGTGTATGCATATGCATGTGTATGTGTGTATGTATATGCATATGCATGTGTGTATGTATATGCATATGCATGCATGTATGCATATGCATGTGTATGTGTGTATGCATATGCATGTGTGTTTCCATATGCATGCATGTGTGTATGCATATGCATGTGTGTATGCATGTGCATGTGTGTATATGCATATGCATGTGTGTGTGTATGCATAGTGTGTATGCATATGCATGTGTGTGTGTATGCATGTGTGTGTGTATGCATATGCATGTGTGTATGCATATGCATGTGTGTGTGTATGCATATGCATGTGTTTGTATGCATAGTGTGTATGCATATGCATGTGTGTGTATGCATATGCATGTGTATGTGTGTATGTATATGCATATGCATGTGTGTATGTATATGAATATGCATGCATGTATGCATATGCATGTGTATGTGTGTATGTGTATGCATGTGTATGTGTATGCATATGCATGTGTATGCATATGCATGTGTATGCATATGCATGTGTATGCATATGCATGTGTATGCATATGCATGTGTATGCATATGCATGTGTGTATGCATATGCATGTATGTATATGCATATGCATGTGTGTATGCATATGCATGTGTGTATGCATATGCATGTGTGTATGCATATGCATGTGTGTATGCATGTGCATGTGTGTGTATGCATATGCATGTGTGTGTATGCATATGCATGTGTGTGTATGCATAGTGTGTATGCATATGCATGTGTGTGTATGCATATGCATGTGTGTGTATGCATATGCATGTGTGTATGCATATGCATGTGTATGTATGTATGCATATGCATGTGTATGTGTATGTGTGTATGCATATGCATGTGTATGTATATGCATGTGTGCATGTGTGTATGTATGCCTGCATATGCATGTGTGTATGCATATGCATGTGTGTATGCATATGCATGTGTGTATGCATATGCATGTGTATGTGTGTATGCATATGCATTTGTATGTATATGTGTGTGTATGCATATGCATGTGCGTATGCATATGCATGTATGTATATGCATATGCATGTGTGTATGCATATGCGTGTGTGTATGCATATGCATGTGTGTATGCATATGCAGGTGTGTGTATGCATATGCATGTGTATATGTGTATGCATATGCATTTGCATGTATATGCATGTGTATGCATATGCATGTATGTATATGAATATGCATGTGTGTATGTGTGTATGCATATGCATGTGTATGTGTGTATGCATATGCATGTGTGTATGCATATGCATGTTTATGTGTGTATGCATATGCATGTGTGTATGCATATGCATGTATGTATATGCATATGCATGTGTGTATGCATATGGGTGTGTGCATGCATATGCATGTGTGTATGCATATGCATGTGTGTGTATGCATATGCATGTGTGTATGCATATGCATGTGTATGTGTGTATGCATATGCATGTGTATGTGTTTGTGTGTATGCATATGCATGTGTATGCATATGCATGTGTATGTATATGCATGTGTATGCATATGCATGTGTATGCATATGCATGTGTATGCATATGCATGTGTATCTATATGCATATGTGCATGTATGTATGTATATGCATGTGTGTATGTAGATGCAATTTGTGTGTGTATGTATGTATGCATATGCATTTGTGTATGTGTGTATGGATATGCATGTGTATGTGTGTATGTATATGCATGTGTGTATGTATATGTATATGTGTGTGTATGTATTTGTGCATATGCATGTGTGTATACATATGTGAGTGTTTATGTATATGTATATGTCTCTATTTCTCTTTTTTTGTCTCTCTCTATGTATGTATGTTTCTCTAGATCTCTCTCTTTCTTCTCTATGTCAATCAAAAACAAAAAAAAAGTCACTTACATCAATGTAATTGTTTGAATCATTGTTGTCAAAATCCACTTAAAGTTGTCCTTCGTCGAATTCCAAAGACTTGATACCAAAATCTCTCGCAAAACTAAAGAGAAAAGAAATTAGAAAAGGGAAAACATAAAGAAAGAAAAAAGAGTGCTATAGTATGTGCGATATACTTACCAAAACTTCAGATCTAGAAAAATATAGAGGTGTGCATAGAGAGAGAGAGAGAAAGAGTGAGAAACAAGGAGATGTTGCTCGCATGCGCAAACTCGATAGTAGCAGGTTTTGATTCAAAACGTGATGAATGTCGAGTTTTAGCTTTCGGGTCCGGTTAAAAGATTGCATTGGTATGAGCATCGGTATGAGCATCGGTATGGGCATCAGTATGAGCATCGGTAATTTGCATTAATTTACCGACGCTCATATGGATGCCCATACCAATGCCCATACTGACACGTATATTACCTTTGTGGTTTTCCAAAGGTTTTCGGTGGTCATACCGATGCCGACGAATGACTTTCGGTATGGAGACCGTCGGTATGCCCTTGATACCATGTTGTCTTTGGACACTCAACAGCGGGAAGGTTCCAAATTGCATCTCTGATCCTTGTGTTATAAGGATTTACTTTTTGAAGAATGTGGCATCCAAATTGCATCTCTGATCCTTGTGGTATAAGGATTTAGTTTTTGAAGAGTGTCGCAGAATAAATGATCCCATTGGCTTGAGGACGACGTACGAGATATAAGTACATATAGAATGGATTTTATATAAATAAATGACCTTCTTTTGTCTATTTCTGCATTTTGCCCCTAAGACATCAATCATTGTGGAGTCCGCTTTCTAGTGAAGGTTCCAAATTTTTTTCTTTCCGTGTTCCGTGCCAACAAGTTGCTGCATACTGAATACAGCCGATGCGATGGTTCATGTTTCACAGCTTCAATCCTGCTACAGACGAGCTCCATTCCGAAAAAGGATCTGTTCGAGTCATTTGGGGCGCAGGGTTGATTGCTGCAATACTTTGCCTACCTAAAAAATACTACTCGAACGGAAACACCTACGGCAAATATAACATGGCGGATCCTCTCATTCACAAAGTTACAGCAAATGGGCTGTGTTGGAAAAAACTGGACAATTTGGCTGGGGCGTAGGCAGGAGCAGCTGAAGTTCATAATATAGTCGAATGGCACATCAAACAAAAAGAAACATGTTCATTTTCTGAATTAATCTAGGCATTCGCTGCTCTTACTTTCGCAACCCTAGACATGTGCTTTGAATAAAGTACATGTTCTATGTATAATTAAAGAGGATCGAGTTTGTCTTATATAGTGCAAGTGACTTGACTGTGGTATTGATGGCTGATTTTGTGCAGTACTTAAACAATTTCTCTCGAAGATTCCGATCATTTTCTGGTTGGACTTCTTATAGGTAAAGCGAAGTTTTGCATATTTTAATGCTCATGTACTTCAGAGTGAATGGAATCTTTAGAGTGGAGGTCGAGTACTCAGAACTTGTGGCAAGTGTAAGTAAACATTTTGTTGTAGGGGACGAAAATATGGTGATAGGAAGCTTGGACAACAAGTAAGTCACGATCGTGCACATGGAAACGGAACATGAATGCCGAAAGAAAAGAACAATAATACATAGTTTTCCATGTGTGCTGGCCGATTCGATGAAAAAGCTCACTCTTATTCGAGGAGAAGCCACTTGTGTGCTTTAATATATCTACCTTCTTGAAGGAGAACAGTTTTCTCTGCGCATGAATATCCGCCACCCTCAGGAAGACATTCACCCGAAGAAATAGAAAAATATTTGCGATGTAAATACATTCTCCCATATTTTCCTCTCGAGTTCCAGGACGAATTGCCAATGGACAATGAAGATGGCCGACAATCCATAAACACACTTTTTAACTCTTTCTAACTCTGTGTTTTTAAATCTTTCTAACTGATGAATACAGAATAGAATCCAGAAGACCCAATAGTAACTAGTATAATCTTGTTTCACCTGGATGGCAATATATTACGAGCTAGTATGCTTTACAAAACTCGGAAATCAACGACCGTCTGTGAAAGACTGTTTACATGAATGAGCAACGCCAAAGATATGGATAGCCGATTCTGATTCAGGTTTTGCGCATACAATATATCTGAATAATGGGTCGTCGCTATCTGTGAGCACACTTTTTTTATCCATAAGCACGGGAAACCATAAATATTTAATTGAAAAACGATTTAGGTTCCAACCACGTGAGGGCCGATGTGCTTAAGAAGGGCATGTGAACGATGGGTAGAGTCGTAATCTTTGTACGTATTCTAAATCAGAAATCGGACAAGAACACGTTCTTAAATAATTTTGCTGTTTTTGGTTATAATTCGCTTGCACAGAAAAACATTCATGTGAGCATGACGTCCCACATGCAGATTTCAATTCAAGAAATCGGCCCTGAAGAAACTATACAGCCTTCTAATAGCCCCTGGACTCAGAGATTGAAGAGCCACAAGTTTCCTACGCATTCTGCGCATCACTTCCGCCTTAATGCCTGGATGTTCAATAAAGTTATGCCATTGAATACTCTATGGAATGCACAATGATTTTAGTTCTTACTTTTCTCAGTTTCTATGTTGTTTCTCGTTCGAGGTTTCTGTACGTCTTCTTTTCTTTCCTGTCTCTTCTGGCCAGGGAATCCATGGGTTCTACGCCCCATTCTCTTTCGTTGCTTGTTGAACAAAATCTATGGGGCCCAAAATTGACTTCTAGAATCCATTCCATTTCAAATTTTTTTCTTGTTGAAGAGCGGGAACATATAAAAAATAATAATATGCAAAACAAAAACTGCACGAATATATTACAAGAGAATAAAATGCAATGACTCGCATGCCAGATGTGATGAGCCCCACTGTCCAGCCAAGAAAAAAGAAAACGTTTATTTGATAAAATAGGTACAATAGTAAATCATGCAAAGTATGCTCAGGAGCGCTACATTAAACGGTTGAATTGACCTCCCTTTGGGGGCGCTGGCGGGGTGGGGGCCGGGGGGGGGTGGGGTGGGTTCTTGTGTTTCTGTTTTTTGAATTTTGTTTCCCACATATTTTACATGGCCCAATCACTTTAAAGGACAATTACATCAAGAATTTCCTTCATACAAGCTAAAAATGCAATAATACAAGGATCGCAAGGAGAATTGTACCAGAAATAGCACAAAAAAGCTAAGATTTAATTTGAGAAGATTCCGAAGATTAGAGCAAAACTGTATTTCATGCCCCTCTTATGATGAACTTAAGCTATCTTACTACAAAATTTTAAGCTAACTACAAGGGTCAAGAAGTTGGGGTATTATAGTTCCCCATACTAAATCCATGTGTATCATCGAAGTGTCTTCAAAATGACTTGCTCTGATACCAATTGTTGGAGTTTGATGTCTGGGAAAGCACATGCACTACAACATATGAGGGGCATACCGACGCTGCATATACCGATGGTCACGCTCGGCGTCGGTATGGGCGTTGGAAAATGTCACTTAGAGATACTCACGGTCAAGTGACCGTCGGTATGACCGTTTTAAATGGATCCTCGGTGTGGCCCGCAACCCTCGGTATATGCGTCGGTATTAGCATCGGTATAAGTGTTGATAATTTATTGGAATTTACCGACGTGCATACCGATGCCCATACCGACGCGGAGTTTTAAATATACCGCAAACCCGAGAGCAAAACATCACATTTTTGTGCGTGTTTGAATACTTTTGGTCTTTTGTCGAACTTGCGCGCGTGAACCAAATTGCGACCTGCATTGTCTTCTGCACACACACACACACACACACAAATCTCTCTCTCTATACACAGTCTCTCTCGGCTTAGATCTCACATCTTGGTAAGTGTTGTGTGTACTGTTAGCATTAGTGTTTCTCTATGTTTTAGGTTTTATAATTTCTCTTTTCTTTGATTTTGTAGAAGTTCTTTGGTGTTGATTGTTTGGAATTGGTCGATAGGCGACATACATTACGCTTTGATGACAACGATCCAAAAGAGGGACATACTTGTAAGTGATTGTTTTATTCTCTATTGATAGAGAGAGAAGGAGAGAGAGAAAGAGAGGGGAGAGAGAGAGAGAGAAAGAGAGAGAGAGAGAAAGAGAGAGAGAGAGAGAGAGAGAGAGAGAGAAAGTGTGAGAGATAAAGAATAATGAAAGAAAAGATCAAGATAGGGATAGGAAAATAGACCATACATACACACAAACATACACACACATTTACACATTTACACATGCATACATACACACATACATGTACACACATGCAAGCTTACATACACACACCTATACACACATGCATGCTTACATACACACACATATACACACATGCATGCATAGACACACATACAAATTTACACACATGCATATATACACACACATGCATACACACATACATACACACACATATATACACATGCATACATACACATACACACACACATATACACACATACATACACACACATATACACACACATATACACACATGCATGCATACATACACACACATACATACACACATGCATACATACACATATGCATACATACACACACATGCATACACACATACATACACATATACACATATGTATACACACATACATACACACATATACACACATGCATGCACAAACTTTTTTCTTTTGAAGAGCAGGAACATATAAGAAAAGAATAAGATACAAAACAAACTCTGCACGAATATATTAGAAGAGAATAAGATACAATCCCTCGCATGCGCCCCAATGCACAGCCAAGAAGAAGAAAAGCATTTATATAGGTACAAAATAAATCATGCAAAGTATGTTCAGGAGCGCTAGGTCAAACGGTTGAATCGCCGACCTCCCCTCAAATCCTTTCGGGTGCACTTGAAGGGCACTCTTCATCACATTTACGATGGGATGTTAAAACCAGCGGGAAATTTGACCAAATCATGAATGTTAAACATTCAAAATCACGAAATCGTCTACAAAATATAGCAATCTAATGCTATTACCTCAAAACGAATTTTATGGAAGCTTTGTTAACCTTTTCACGATAACAGACACCCATCAGTGTCAAAAGATAGATAGATAAATAGATAGAGGGAGAGAGAGAGAGGAGCATGACATCTCCCAACATATTTAAAAAAAATCTGAAATTTTTTTAAATGTTTTGAAAACAGTCTTAAAGTCTTCTAGAATTTTCCTGACATTTTTTAAAACTTTCGTCAAATTTTCCAAAGCTTTCCCCAATTTTTTCACATCAAGATTTCTAAGCCGATGGAAGGGACGCGAGAGTGTAGAAGAGGCCTTGGGACATGTATATGTTTCCATTGTTTTTTTATTTTTGGGTGTTCATTTTCCATTCATATTCCCTGCCCATGGAGGGGGCAAGAAAGTGGAAAAGATGCCTTCAGATGCATGCAAACGTATTTCTTGTGTTTCTGTTTTTTTGAATTTTGTTTCCCAGATATTTTACATGGCCCAACATTTTATAGGCAAAATTACGTCAAGAATTTCGCTCATACGAGCTAAAGTTGCAATAATACAAGGATCGCGAGGGGAGATGTACCAGAAATAGCACAAAAGGCTAAGATTTAATTTTAGAAGATTCCAAAGATTAGGGCAAAACTGTAAATCACGCCCTTCTTATTATGAATTTAAGCTATGTTACTACAAATTTTAAGCTAACGACAGAGGCTTAGAACTTGGAATATTATAGTTCTCATACTAAATCCATGTGCATCATCTAAGTGTTTTGAAATAGTATAATACCTTTCTTCTTCAACTTGTATTTTATTTTAGTTCTTGATCTAGAAAATGAAATCAAAAACCTCAATTACGGTTCTTTTCCTCCTCCTAATCGATCTTAGTTGCCTCGACCTTTTCTATTCGAAGGATATGTATAGTCGTTTGATCTCTTAATGAACTCCAAATGATCTCCCTACTCACTCGGATGCTCTTTACTTCCAATGAAAATCATACTTCTCATGCGTTTAAGGAAACCAGTTTACAAGTGCACAGAAGCATACATAAAACGAAATTTATAAACAAGTGCATTATATTTGGTGCATATTTAGTGAAGACTTTTGTAATGATGTTTTCTTGAGTGCTACATCTTGCATAATTAATGATATTGAAGTATTTCGTTGCCAATGCACCATAGTGCGCTCCTTCTCGCAAGCTCCACAGAAATTCCAAGCTCCTAAGGCCACACACGGTACTCCGCACAGAGACTGTAGAATACGCAGAAAACAAAGTACAAAGGGAACACAAAGATAGACTTCTTAGGTCTTACCAATGTGGTCTATCTTACAGTCTCTGGCTGACCAGACCACTATATGTTTTATTAAAGAACATATACAAAGAAGTGTCCAGTGTCCATTGGCCTTTCACATGGACACTAACAGTAACAATCTCCCACTAAAGGCCAATATGGCCAAAGTAATTATGGGAAAAAAAATAAAGAAGAATAAGGAATACCTTAGTGTAAGTATACAAACTATACCTCCCACCTGATGCGCATGTTACATAGTATACAAGTGACTGTGTAAAATCATGAATCAAGTAACCCCGATCAAGTGACAACAGTGTCAAAAGCTATTCTATGGTAGAGCTTTAGTCAAAGCATCTAGAACAATCTGGAGTGTGAATCTTCTCAAGAATAATGCGCTTAGTGGCTAAGAAATCTCTAATGAAGTGATATCTCACCTTAATGTGCTTGTTCTTTGCATGATAGACCGGGTTCTTAGCCAAAGCAATGGCACTCCGACTATCACTGAGCAAACGAGGTACATGTTGAGGTAAACCCATATCACAAGCAAGACGAGAAAGCCATAATGCTTTCTTAAATGCCGGATTTGGTGCATAATACTCTCCTTCTATGGTGGAACATCCTTCAAGACGAGATCTCCAAGATATAGCACCTCGAGCAAAATGAAAAATGTACCCTGATGTAGACTTACGATTGTCTACACAACCAGCATAGTGAGAATCTAGAATCTATGTAAGCAATAATGGATGCTTTCCCTCTACCTAAGCATAGACACTTGTCCTTAGTGCCACTTAGATATCTTAAAATCATCTTGACCGCTTCCCAATATTTCTTTCTAGGATTAGAGATATATCTACTCACAACTCCCGCTGCAATGTGTGGTCACGTACCTACCATAGCATACATGATACTACGAACAACAGAGTAATAGGGAATTTTGGTCATGAAATCCTTTTCCTCATCTAATTTGGGGCAATCATCCTTGCTCAATTTCACATATGTGAGTAAAGGTGTACTCAATGCATTTCCACCCTGCATATTGAACAAGTGAAGTACCTTGGATATGTGCTCACTTTGAGACAAGTATAAACATCTTTTGCTCTTATCACAAGTAACGTGCATGCCAAGAATATGTTTGGCGTCCCCCAAATCCTTCATACTAAGTATCAAACTCAACTTCTTTTTGAGAATTGGCAAATGATAAGAGGAGCAATCAGCATATCATCGACATAAAGTATCAAGCATATCAAGCTGTCATCTGATCATCTCTTTGTGTAGAGACAATGATCCTCATTGCTTCGAGAATAGCCTTGAGACTTCAGTCCATACAAGCTCTTCTTAAGCTTGCAAACTAGACTTTCCTTGCTAGGAACTACATAACCCTCTGGTTGTTCCACATAGATCTCATCTGTAAGATCTCCATGCAAGAAACTAGTTTTCACATCCATTCGGAATAGCTCTAAGTACTCCATTGCAATGAATCCAAACAACATGCAAAGCGTAGTCATCTTGACCACTTGAGAGAACATTTCCTCAAAATCAACACCATGTAATTACTTAAAACCCTTTGCGACAATTCATGCTTTATACTTTGGAGAAGAACTATTTTATGTGAATTTTAGCTTATATACACATTTAAATGGCAAAGCTTTCCTGCCCTTTGGCAAAGGTACTAAATCCCAAGTACCATTCTTGTGAATAGAATCCAACTCACTTTTCATGGCACGCTCCCAGTTGACATGATCCTTTGTCTCCATAGCCTCTTTGTAGCAAGAAGGTTCAACGACATCTATTAGCATACCAAAACCTAGACTTGGAACATATCTATTAGTTGGATGTGAGACATGTGCAGAACGTCTTAATGGTTGCTGAACAGGAATATGTGTAGACTAATCTGAATGGACATTCTCTTGAACATCCCTATGTGTGACATTTTTATGCATGCTAACCGGAGAACTGGTATCCTTAAACCCCACTCTTCTCACATCAACCTCCTTAATGGGTTGTTTATGCATCATAGACTCATTGAAAGTGGCATCTCTACTTATGATCACTGACCATGTTTCAGGATCCCATAAGCGATATCGAGACTGTCCTTCTCAACCATATCCAAGAAAAATGAATTTCTTTGACTCATGGTCCAGTTTTTGTCTACGATTCTTGGGTGTATGAACATATGCTTCACACCCAAAACTGGAAGCTGATCATAATACGGTGGCTTCCTTCTCTATAACTCTTGTGCCACTTTTAAACCTTTGGTAGTACTAGGTGAAATGTTAATCACATGAACTGCAGTCAATACTTCTTCTGCCCAAAAACCTTGTGAGAGGTTTGCATGATGCAACATAGAGACTACTCTATCTTGAATAGTTCTATTCATCCTCTCAGCGATATCATTCTTTAGTAGGGTACAAGGAGTTGTAAACTCTTTAAAAATCCCTCTAGACTAAGAGAAAATGCTGAATTCATGCGAGGTATACTCACCCCTATTATCTGAACATAAAGGCTTAACCTTAGTTCCTTCTTCAGTCTCAACTAAAGCAAGCCGTCTTTTGAAAGTAGGAAATACCTCATCCTTCGATTTGATAGGATATACCTAATCTTTTGAGTAGGATCATCTATGAAAGTGAAAAAGTAAACAGAACCGCCTAAGGACCTAGTCGGCATAGGACCACACACTCTATATGAACAAGATCTAAAGGGTCAATTGAAGAGTCAGTGTGCGTTCTATGCACATTTCTAGTTTGTTTTCCATATTGACAATGCTCACAAAATGAAAAATCAGAGAAAGATAACATAGGTAAGTAGCCAAAATGAGAAAGATTTTCCATTCCACTAGGAAATGTATGGCCCAAACGACCATGCCAAATACAAACAATAGGCTATTCAGTAACAACTAACAAGTGTTCTTTCTATGATACAAATAAAGGATAAAGTGAGCCAACTTTACTTCCTTATGCAATAACCATATTGCCCTTAAATATGTGAAAAGATTGAGCATAGAAAACCACCTTGTAACCAAGTACATCAAGTTGACCAACTGACATCAAATTGCATGATAACTGAGGTACATGGCATACATTATGCATAGTAAATTTTGAACCATCAATGAACTGCACAATCACATGTCCAATCCCCACAACATCACACTAGTAAGAGTCACAAAGTCTCAAGGTACCAAGAGACTTAGCTGCATAATTAGAGAACCATTCTCTGTGTGGTCTCACATGGAAAGAAGCACCAGAATCTAACAATCAAGTGTGGGAAAGAGAATCCGCCATAAGAGCCTCAATTGTCACACTACTATCAAGTGTGAACACGTCAACATCATCAAAAGGAGCATTAATTTCTTGAATCTTCACAGTCAAAGTAGATGGTGCAGGTAACTGTTTAACATGCACATCAACATTTTGTCCTTTAACATTAGCATTCTTTAATGCATAAACATCTTTCTTCATGTGTCCTTTCTTATGGCAATAATGGCATTCGATATTCCTCTTCCTTTATTTACTTCTACTATTAATTTGTTGACCATTCTTTTCCTTGTTCTTGCTCCTTCCATGTTGTTGATTCTTTCTTTGGTAAGAATTATGAACATTATATGCATCTCCACTTTGAGTGCCAACCATGGATTTTTAAGAATCTCCTCACTCAAGAGTGCTCCACATATGTCATCATAGACGAGTTTACCACCAAGTGCACTATTGCTAATAGCTGTGCAAAACGTATCCCATGATGATGGCAAGGTGCATAACAACAATACTACTTTCATTTCATTATCCATATCCATTTTTTGAGCCGCTAATTGAGAGAATATAACATCAAAATCATTGAGATGAGCATCAACACTATCTGTATCCTTCATACGAAGGTCATATAATTTTCACATCAGATAGACTTTGTTTGATGCCATCTCTTTTTCATATGTATTGCATAACTTCTTCCAAAGCTCCTCTGCACTTTCATAGTCTAATATTGTAAAGTAAACATTATCTGCCAAGTGCAAGTGAATCGTAGACCTAGCCATTTCATCTAACCCATCCGAATCATCTTCACCCATGTCAACAAGCTTCTTTGAAATTCCATTTACTAGCTTCCATTGCCTCCTTTGAATCAAAAAATCTTTAATCTAATTCTTCCATAGAGCAAAGTTTGTGCCATCAAATTTTCGGATCTCAAAATGATCTTTGCCTTGCAAGTTATAGCTCCTCCTCAGAACAGTAGCACTAGACCCTGATCCACCAGATGTGCCTGAGATCTCTGATCCCATGATGGTAGAGAACTGAAAAGAATGATAATGGTGCTAGAAGAGTCCAAACACCAATGAATAAGTGTATCAAGGAGTAAATTGACCACTATATAGTTGACAAAACCAAAAAATTTGGAAAAGTTTTGTGAGAGTATCCTCTGCAAAATGAGCATATGACTAGTGTCAAAATATCATAAAACTGCAAGTATTGACATGTTTTCCTGCATACTGAATGAGTGACTCCACTGCATATAATCAGTTACCCATTAGAAGCCAACTAGGCTTATAGAGCACCTATCAAAAAATAGCATACATCTCCTATGGTGAGGTTGGGGAAGTCTTCCACCTACATCACTAAAGAGACCTAGACATCTGGGTGTCTCCCACTTAAGAAAACCTCACCATGACTCTCTTTATCAAATGTAAAAGGCTTTATGCAAAGAACGTAACCGCTATATCAATGGACACGTGGACGTACATAAGCGGTATCCATAGAAGCATACATGGTGTGTATGTGCTCAATGTATGTAATAAAATGATACTAAAGCCTGAATACACAACCTAGAAGCTAGCCAATAACACCTGCAAGTGTCTGTCAACTCTCATGTTTTAGGCTCAAAAAACCTCCATAAAGTTGCAGCAGGTGCTCCCACCAAAACTAAAACCTTTCAAAAAAACCTATAGTTTTATGAGTATGGTTGAAAAAAACACCAAAGGTTGATATTTATTGTCTAAGAAGTACAAAGAACAATCTTCTTGATGTTCTTGGACTTGTGTGAAGAGAACTATGTGTGGAAGTACTCCAAAATGGCTCCAAAAGGCACCCGAAAAATGCTTTAAAAATGGGCTTTGAAAGCAAAGAATGAAGCTTTGAGGGACCAAAACATGTTCAAGATAATTAAAACCTTAGTGTTTCCCCTTCTTTAGACACCAGAAGAGTGTAGCTTACTGGCAAGAGATTGCCACGGTTAAGCGAGCTCTAGCGGGAACAATATTGGGATGGGTGACTTCCCGGGAAGTACTAGGAACCTCTATATTCCTTGATCGTTGAGGTCCTCCCTTGTGCGCAGCCAATGGCACCCATTGCGACTTCCATGACTCAGATGAGAAGGTATGCGAAAGGCTATG
The DNA here is from genome assembly GCA_020310875.1 of Ceratopteris richardii. Lineage (NCBI taxonomy): Eukaryota > Viridiplantae > Streptophyta > Polypodiopsida > Polypodiales > Pteridaceae > Ceratopteris > Ceratopteris richardii. The sequence continues at coordinate 30,264,974 of CM035431.1, read as the reverse complement.
CCTTGGTCCGCTTCTTAGTCCTAAGCCTTGGAGAAAGCAAGGGGGGGCAAGGGGGGGTGCTCGCTTCGCTTGCACAAAAGGAAAAAAGCTTTTGTGTCGAACCTGGCTCTAATACCAGTGAAGTATTTCGTTGGTGATGCATTACACTGCGCTCTCCTTCGTGCAAGCTCCAGGAAAATATCCTTGGAGTAGAAATTCGAAGCTCCTAAGGCCACACATGGTACTCCGCACAGAGACTACAGAATATGCTGAAAACGTAGTACACAGGGAGCACAAAGATAGACTTTTTAGGTCTGTCTTCTATTTGGCCTTTCACATGGACACTAACCGTAACAGGTATTAGAGTGGGTATAGAAAGATAAGTAGGAAATTATAGAGTAGCATCATTGCACTTTGAAACCCAAATTGCTTTTAGAGGTTCATTTTTCTTTGGAGCTTCTTTTGAAAGACATTTTTGTTGTGCGAACTCTAAGCTTTAGAGTTTGAAGGATTGTCCGTGTATGATCATTGTGGTAGCTCTTGTATATGACTGTAGAGATGGCATTGTGCTATATCTTTCAAGTCTATGCCATCACAAGTTTCATCATGGTATTGTCAATGCATGGATAGTGGCATTGTGCTCTCTACTCTTTTTTGCCATGTGGATACATCTTTACTTTCTGGTTGCATACAATTCATGAGAGTTGATTTCAAATCTTGGTTAGTACTCATATTCTTGTTTTCCTTGCATGTACATAATCCAGAATGGAGTCTCAGTTGCCCATCTCTTTGTCACCTAGATGGGATATTCTATCACCTTGATTTTTGCCATATGTGGAGGATGATTCTTGCATGGTTATTTGGTTATAGATTCTATTTTACAAACAAGATGATTCTTGCATGGTTATCCAAAATTTGTTAGCTTTAATGCTAGAAGAGTACTCTTGTGGATCCTTGAAGTTTGTGTGATAGCTTTGGATTGTTGTTTATTTCTATTCACTTGGAGTAAATCGTATGTGATTTTTGACATGTTGGACCATCTTGTAGGATTCTTCCTTGAGTGGAAAGTATATTTCCACTATATTCCCATATATTGCCATCAGGTTTTTTCATGTGTATTTTTAATTATTTTTTGATGGATCAATGAAACGTGGTGACAAGTTACTTATTCTTTGTTTGCTTTGATTGCTCACTTTAGAGATGATACTCTGTCAAAATTGTCTCATGATTTTTTCACATCTACTTGGTCATTTTGGAGACTTTGTGACCAAGTTTATGCTCATGGTTTGATATGCATAATAGATGTTGGGTAATGTGACACATGGTTCACATGGTTTATTTTCAATGAGATATTTATTACATGCATTATGTATATTGATAAGCAGGTCTCATCATATTGATGATAGAGTATTGTTTCTGGTTTCTTGTTATATTGTTGTTCTCTTCGATTGTCAGCATCGTCTCTTCTCAGTTTGATGACATTCACTTTTTAGATGAAAAGCTTAGATGTGGGGTACATTTGTTTATTGAGGATTCCACATGTATGTGTATAGGGATGCAAAAGGCCTCGTGACATGCCAGACTAACTATAGATGGATATGGATGCATTGGCGAGCTCCACTATCCACCTACAATGTTTGGATTCTATATATGACTCTATGATGTTGAGGACATAAGTAGTCAATTATGAGAGAGACTACATGATTTGTATGCGAGTCCATTGGCTCATATGAGACATAGATCATATTAAGGACTTTGATGTTGACATTTTGGTTTTGATGACCATACTCCATGACGTTATTTCGGGTAGATGTGATGATGAAATCAAAGATTTGCACATGATGCAAGTCAGGTAGTCGTACGAGAGAGTCTATGGTGATTGATTATGCCAGTGATGGTGGTGTGACTTTCTCCTATGATTCATCTTAGGAATCATCTTGTTCATTGGATAACACACATATGGATTGGTTGCTTGATGAATTAGACACCTTCCATGCTACTCCATTTCATGAGTGTTTTTTTTTACTCTAATTGATGTGTGCACACGCATGATGTTATTACATACAATATTGAGTGTGCAAGAGATTTATGCATTATACTACATAGGAAAGCATCACTTAAAAGAACACATGTACGTTATGTGCCTTCATTCCATATCATGAGCTTGATTTCAATTAGTGAGTTATAGGAAAGCAAAGTTGATGCATTCCTTAGTGAGCATCATTTTTTATTGTAGTTTGTATAGCTTAGGCTTATTAGAGCTACCAAGACTAGTTACAAGCATCCATCACAATTACTCCATCTAAGAGAAAGTGTCTCCTCTAAGTGGGAGTTCAACCTTATGTGAGATGTGAGACTTGTTAAAACAAAAGGAGCAAAGTTGTATAAATTTTGCAAAAAAGATTTTCTTCAAATAGAAAGAAAATCCAAAAATGAAAATTGTAAGCATTTACTTCAGCAAGTAGTGAAGATATGATTGCTCCATCCACTATTACTAATGTTGGTCATGGTCTCTTTATTGTAGAGGCTTTGTATGTGCCTCCGAACTCTAAAGTCACTCTTATGTCATTTTGTGGTCCTATATATGGATGGGGAGATTGGCATTGACTTTCACGTTATGTTCAAAGCATGAGTACTTATGGAATATGTTTGAATGCAGCATCCCTTACTAGTAGAAGGATTTTACATGCAGAAAATGAAAGATTATATATTGATGGAAGACCTTACATGCATGGAAATATAACAGGTTTAATAAATAGTAGTCGAGGGTTACATAATAGTTCAAGGACTAATTTCACATTTGAGGAGCGTGAAAATAGTCATGAATCACCATACATGAGTAGAGATGTATCAAGATACATCGTTCTCAATGCTATTACTACATTACATGCTCGTGATTAACTATTAGTGAATTATGGATGGCGTAGAACTCCAAGAGCACCATTTAGCTAGAGAGAATGAAAAATTTCTATCCATATTTAATAACTTATATATTTAAATTTATGTTTAAAGCTTAATTTTTATTCATTTATGGAATACTAATGAATTTTATTTATATGTGTGGATTCCAATGTATGATGTTGATGATATTCCTCCACACAATTCACAATTGCCAGTAAGACCTCATTTACCAGAAGCTTCTATGAGAAGGCTATGCAAAAGTGATCATGTGGAATATGCAAGGTTGAAAGATCTACATTCAAAAGAATATCGACTATTCGAGAAAAACAATAAAAAATTGAAACGCGAATTTCAAAAGGGATTAGGCTCAAAAAAAGGTTTCACCAGGAATCGAGGCCCGATATTTATCAGTTTGTGCTCGAGAGATAGCCATCTATGCACTGATAAGGAACGAATAGATTCCCGAAAAAGAGGATCTTCAGTGAGTACCGGTCCTCCCTCGATCACCCGAATCCTACGAATGATTCGGAGGTTGAATCTTCATTAGATCTCAAATGAATTTGGGACTAGAATGAGTTGTTTTCGTTAACAAAAAAACATGTAGTGCGGTTTTTGTTTGCCTAAATAATTTTTTTCCTCAAAAAACAATGAAATATTAACTAAGATTTATCGAATAAAGTACAAGATTTGTGCAACAATGATGACGATGATGGCATGGCAGATTTTATTGAGGATTGGTATTAAAATGACAGTGAGAGCATTGATATTTCTAAAAATGAGAAATATCTTCGAGAGAAATGTCTAAATCATGTATATAAAGGAAGTCGTTTGACACGACTAAGTGCGAGCTTATTTATTCTCAAGCTTCAAAATCATTTGGGATGGAGTAATGTATCTGTTTCGACAGTATTAAGGTATAATTTTCAATTTTCTATTTATTTTTATATATCTATGCATATATATATATATATATATATATATATATATATATATATATATATATATATATATATATATATATATATATATGTATGTATGTATGTATGTATATATATATGTATGTAAGTATATATATATATATAGACATGCATATATAAACATACACATAATATACATGAATGTATACACACATATAAACATACACATGCATATACACACATCCACATGTTATGAGAGTAAGGTCAAATTATACATACCTATATCGAATGAAGATGTTTTGTCTATCTAGCCTTAAGAATTGTCCACCCAACCTTTAGAATCTTCTTGACACATATGTTTCTCCTATTTTGGTCGACCTAATACCTATGCTGCTAACTCTTTTGCATACAAATATCAAGTATAGCTTTGCAAGTATTAATTCACATGTAAAATGGGAGTAGCAAATTTATCTCGAAGACTTTGAAGGATGGAAAATAATTTTAAAGTATGGGTGGAAAAAAAGTGTCCATTCAATGCAGGTTTTTTTATTCTTACTTTAGATAAGGTAAGAACAAGAACTTGGAATGGACACTTTTTGTCCGGCCATCCTTTAAAACTATTCATGCATCTTTCAAAATATTCACGATAGATTTGATCCTCCCATTTTACATATGACTTAATACCTTCATAGCTAACTGATACTTAATATATGTAAACAGCTTAGCAAGAGAGGTAATAGATTGACTATAAAATGGGAAACCGCTAGACAATTCAATGGTCTAGATATGAGAATCTGCAAACCAGAATATACAAAAAAACAATTAAAAACATATACACACATACACATGTTATGAGAGTAAGGTCAAATGTATTGAATGGAGATGTTTTGTCCATCTAGCCTTAAGAATTTTCCACCCAACCTTTACAATCTTCTCGACACATATGTTTCTCCTATTTTAGTCGACCTAATACCCTTGCTACTCACTCTTTTGTATACAAATATTAAGTATCAGTTAGCTATGAAAGTATTAAGTCTTCACTAAAATGGGAGGAAAAAATTTATCTTAAAGATTTTGAAGTATGGTAAAATAATTTTAAAGGATGGGCAAAAAAAAAGTGTTCATTCAATGCAGGTTTTTATTCTTACTTTAGCTAAGGTAAGAACAAGAACCTGCATTGAATGAAATTTTTTTGTCCACCCATCCTTTGAAACTATTAATGCATCTTTCAAAATATTTGCGATAAATTTGATCCTCCCATTTTACTGATGACTTAATACCTTCATAGGTAACTGATACTTAATATTTGTAAACAAGTTTGCAAGAGAGGTAATAGATTGACATACATATACATACATACATACATACATACATACACATTCATACATATATACACATACATACATACATACATACATACACATGTATACACACATACATATACATATATGCATATATATACGAATATATATGTATACATACATATACACCTATAAAACACATATACATACATATATACATATACACATACACATATGTATACGCATGCACATGCATATACACATCCACATACACATACACAAACACATAAGCATACACATATATGAAATTATATGCATATATATATATATATATATATATATATATATATATATATATATATATATATATATATATATATATATATATATATATATATATATATATATATATATATATATATATATATATATATATATATATATACACACACACAGATATATATATATATATATATATATATATATATATATATATATATATATATATATATATATATATATATATATATATATATATATATATATATATATATATATATATATATATATATATATATATATATATATATATATGTGTGTGTGTGTGTGTGTGTGTGTGTGTGTGTGTGTGTATATTGTAGAGGAGGTACTGGGGTATCTACTTTAGCAGGAGCATACAACATGCACTTCCAGTACTTCGCCTACTCAAGGGAGGTTCTCCTTAGGGAAATATACCCTTTAACATTTCTGTGAGCAGGCAGATATCAATAATTGCACAGAGTTGTGAATACTTAGGGATAATATTAATGACAAATGACAAAAATGGAAAACCAACCACTCGTTAGTTCGAATCAGATGATTACAACATAGGCAAAAGAGATTCTCAAAGGTTTATGCTCTAGGCTAACATGCCACTCTGGGCTACAAAGTATGAAGAGTTACTCTAAGGAAAAGAGCACGAAATACTAATGACTCACACTGAATGACAAAACCAAGCCACTCCTCTCTTCACACTATAGTGCTATTAGCCCTCACTGGGAAGCCCACGCTCTGTATCCTCACCACAGAGTGACTTCCTACAGTAGCCTTGTAGCCACAGAGTGCCAAGAGAGGACCCCTGTACACGTATGTTTATGTGTGTATGTCCCAAATGAACACAAATCCATTGCTTTTATACACTCCAATAGGCCAAGAGGACCTTGCCGATTCCTCACGTCCACTCATCATGCACTGATTGATTGCCCAAAATTGGAGGGGTAGATCAAATATGCCACCAATCTTGAATCGGATCCTCAAAAATAGGCACTCGTCATGAATGGTTGGTGGCAACAGTCATTTCTCCACTTTCACTTTTACCACTTACACTTTTACTGTCACTTTTGAATGCAAGCTGAGATCCTCATTTTGTGCCGCCCGTGATATTTGAATGACCCTGAGGAGCACATCCTTCACCTAATTTTTGTAGTAGCTTTTGATCCTTACATAGTAAGTGGGCGGTGTGGGAGGTGAGTTGTGGGGAGTTGAGGGAGATTATGGGGGGTGTGGGAGGTTGTGGGTGGGAATAGGGGGTGAGTTGTGGGGAGTTGTGTGGCTTTTTGGGATGTGGTCAAAATTGATTCAAGATTTCAAAATTATTATTGGACCATTGGAAAGTACTCGTCGAGAGCTTTCCAACGATATATAACACTATAGGGTTTGGTTGAAAAATGATCCTCCAAATGTCCATCAAAAACTGCATGAGAACTTTGTGGGAGGTCGTGGGAAATTGTGGGATTTGTGCGGTTTGTGGGGTTTGTGGGGAGTTGTGGAGGGGTGTGGGGTTTATGGGGTTTGTGGTGTTTTTGGGGTTTGTGGGGTTTCTGGGGGGTTGCGGAGGGGTGTGGGGTTTATGGGGTTTGTGGGGGTCATGGAGGGGTGTGGGGTTTGTGGGGTTTGTGGGGGGTTGTGGAGGGGTGCGGGGTTTGTGGGGTTTGTGGTGTTTGTGGGGTTTGTGGGGTTTGTGGGGTTTGTGGGGGGTCGTGGAGGGGTGCGGGGTTTGTGGTGTTTAAGGGGTTTGTGGGGTTTGTGGGGGGTTGTGGAGGGGTGTGGGGTTTGTGGTGTTTGTGGGGTTTGTGGGGTTTGTGGGGGGTTGTGGAGGGTTGTGGGGGAGAGATAGAGAGAGAAAGAGAGAGAGAAAGAGAGAGAGAGAGAGGGAAATGCCGCGATACATACCCCCACATCAAGTCTTTGCACCGTCGTGGTGCAATTCCCGAAGCTGAAAACAAGATAGTGAAGGAAGTTCTTCCTCCTTGACTTAATTTAGGTAATTCTTCACCTTGGAGATATTGACCAGTTTTTTTTTACTTTTTCTTTCCACTTTTTATTCAATTTTTATTTCTTTTTCTTTTTTTTTATATAATAAACTACAATCACTGAATGAAATACGGTAGGTACGATGAATGAAATGCTTCCAATCTACCTTAATTCAGGTACTTCTTCACCCTAGAGATATTGACCAGGGGTATCCTCTTACCTTGCAAATCCTCCTGATGTACTGCTCTATGAGGTAATACCTTTACCACGGTGTAAAGTCCTATCCATTTGGGTGCCAGTTTGGTTGAAATTGCTGGGACTAGATGCATTAAAACCATGGATCCTTCTTGTACTTCATTGGACCTCAGATACCTGTCATGCAGTCTCTTGCCCTATTCTTGTGTTACCTGAAGTTTTTGCATTGCTCCTTCTCTGTATTCTTCTAATGCCACCAATCTCTCAATGGGAGGTTCAATTCCAATGGTTTTGGCTCCCATTTCCTTTTTGATAATGAATTCAAATGGGGCCAATGCCTCTTTTCCATATACTAAGCGAAATGGACTCTCACCAGTGGCTCCCCTTGTTGTAGTTCTGAAAGCCCAAATTGCACCAATCAATGCTTGTGGCCAAAAGCTTTGATGATCAAAAGATAATTTGTGCAGCAACCTAATCAAAATCTTATTGGAGCTCTCTCCTTGGCCATTTGCCCTTGGATAGTATGCACAAGATTTTTTATGAAAGACCTTGTACCTGTCAAATACAAATTGGAGCAACTGGTTTACAAAATGTGTTTCCCTATCACTAGTGATTTCCAGTGGGCAACCGAATCTTGAGAAAATACGTTTATACAAGAACTTAGGTACTGTTAAGGCCGTGCAGTCCATAGTAGCTTTAGCCTCTATCCATTTAGTTGCATAACATGTGGCCATCAAAATATACTTCTTACCCCAAGGTTGACCAGTTGGACTAACTGGCCCTATGAAATCAAGACCCCATCGTTCAAATGGGAGCCATCCTGTAGATATGACTAATGGTTGGAAATTCAATCTAGTTGGCGTAGGAGCACATCTCTGGCAAATGTGGCATTATTTAGCAAACTTGATTGCATCCTTGTAAATATGAGGCCACCATAGCCCCTTGTGGATGATTCTGTGAGCCAAGTCTTCCCCCTTTAGATGCCCTTCACTGTATGCTGCCTCAAGCAAAGGGGTTACCTCCTCTGGATAAACATACTTTCTCAAGATACCATCCTGATAATATCTATATAAATTTCCACTTATAAGTGAGTACGCTTTGGTTTTAAGGAGTAATCTTCTCTTTTCTATGGGCCAAAATATGCAGAGGCGGTAAAGTTGGAAGTTACAAAACTAGAAGAAGGAGGTATAATTGTTCCAGTAGAACATTCTAGGTGGCTTTCTTCTATGGTTATTGTACCCAAGAAAAATAGTAGAAAAATAAGAGTTTGCGTTGATTTTCGTGCCTTAAATAAAGTGAGTGTTCAAGATGGATTTCCTCAACCCTTTTCAGAGCAAGTACTTGAGGAAGTAGCCGGTCACACTTTGTATAGCTTCTTGGATGGTTTTAGTGGCTACAATCAGATAGTGATCGATCCTGATGATAGGGACAAAACATCCTTTGTTACTCCATGGGGCACTTATGTTTATACTCGCATGGCTTTTGGTTTGAAGAATGCACCAGCTTCATTTAATAGAACAATGTATCTAATATTGGGCAAATGGTTGACAAACTTTCTACGCATTTTCATGGATGAGTTTTCATTGTTTTCAGGCACAGATAGAAGAGCAGCACTTCAAGATTTCCATGATCATTTGGAAAATCTAAAGGAAATCTTTAAGCAATGTCTCAAAACAGGAATGAAGTTAAATCCTGCTAAATGTCATTTTTTGGTCACCAAGGGCACTCTTCTTGGTCACATAGTATCTGCTGAAGGGATAACGGTTGACCCTGCAAAGGTTACTGCCATCCTTTCCATGGCTATTCCACAAAGCCCAAAAGAAGTGCAAAGTTTTCTGGGTCATGCAGGATACCATAGAAGATTTATACGAATGTATTCAGAAGAAGCTAAGCCCTTATCAAGGCTTACCAGTAAAAAGGTCCCTTTCTCATGGAGCGCTGAAGATGAGAAAGCATTTTGTGAACCAAAATTGAGGTTATGTACTGCTCCACTTTTAAGTGTTCCTAACTGGTCACTGGAGTTTCATGTGCATACAGATGCCAGCCTTCATGCTGTTGGTGCAGTTCTAGCTCAACCATTATCACACAAGGTTGATAGACCTATCTCCTATGCCAGTAGACTACTCACCTAGGAAGAAATGAGCTACAGTACGACTGAAAGGGAAGGCTTGGCTATTGTATTTGCTCTTCAGAAGTTTCGGCATTACCTTCTCGGTGTACATTTTATAGTCATATCTGACCATCGCTTGAAATTTTTGTAAGCAAAAAGTAAAGAAGTTACCTTCTACAGTAAAGGGGGATAATGCCATAGCCAAGAGGCCAAGTGGACTACTTGAGGATTCTCTTCATCCCCTAAATGTATTTCTTGAACCAGTGTTTCAGGACTCGTCTTACTTGAGAAATCATCTTCACTATATTCAGGAGTGGAATTTAGCTTATATTCTGCAATATGTTCCCTAGTCCATCCTTGAGGTATATCCAAAAAGGGAAGATCCTCTCTGAATTGAGGCTCATAACTTTCCTTTTCTGGAACTTCTATAGTTGTTGCCCCTACGATGTTTGTATTCTCCTGCAAATTTCCATTCTTCAACTCCTTGGGAACTTCATGGCCTTTTCCTAGAACTCCTTCATCCGTAACTTCTTCTTTTATTTCACTGATTTCCACTGTGCAACACTCTCCACTTTCCATCATTCAATTCAATAATGTATCATATTCTTGGGGTAGAGAGGGCATTACCTGAGTGTCCATGGTATACCTAGTAGTTTTCCCTGAGTCGAATCCTTCTTCCAAATGTAGTTGCAGTTGGCTATTGGTGCTTGTTGAAATCCATAGTTTGTTTTTCCCCCAATCTTGCAAAGCTTTTGCTTGCCTCAGCCAAGGTCTCCCCGAGAGTAGACCTTTTCAATAATGCCAAGAGGCACAACCCGATGTTGATCTGCTAGTGTAAGTGTGAATGCTCCCATCTTGGTGGGTTTCAAATTCAGTTTCTTCATTGTGAAATTTGGGATCAAATTGATACTAGAACCTCCATATATGATCATAGCTGTGAGAGCTTCATCCTTTATACAAACAAATAATCTTGAGCTTTAGTAGTCTACCAAGGGTGCAGGGGGAAAATTAACCATGAAACCATCTATACTGGGTGATTGGATTAAGTGAGCAGAGTGTATAATCTTCAATAAGTCACTTCTTATTTTTGAATCCATCCTTATAAGTTTGTACAGACTAACCTTGTGATGAATACCTTTCAAGATCTATTCAATGTTTACCTCATGAGTGTCTTCTTGCAGACTTGTTGGTTGGTCCCTTAGAGAAGTAGCCGTCTGTAGAGGAGGTACTGGGGTATCCGCTTTTAACAGAAGTAGAAATAAAAGATTAACACATCCAGTACGTCGCCTACTCAAGGGGGGTTCTCTTTAAGGAAGTATACCCTTTAACATTTCTGTGAGCAGGCACCAAGATCGCACAGTGTGGTAAATATTTCAGAAAATATGGACAACCAATGACCAAGGAAGACCGTACACTTCTTGATTCAAATCAGACGATTACAAGGTTGGGCAGAATGATGCTCAAAAGTGCAAGCTTAGGGCTGACAAGCCACCCTAAAAGTATTAACTCCAATACAACAGATTCTTCTCATCAGCATAAGGGGCCACTGATACACAGACTAACTCAGAACAATACAAAGAATTTCACAAGAGGATACAACCTAATCACAACACTGACTCCTAGAAAAGAAAATAAATCCCACCTACTCTCTTACACTATAGTGCTCATAGCCCTCACTGAGAAGCCTACCCTCTGTATTCGCACTACAGAGTAGCTCCTACAATAGGCTTGAAACCACCAAGTGCAAGAGAGAACTTCTGCACGTAAACACGCGTCAATGTTATTCCCAAAAAACTGGACCAAAAAGTGTGTGTACAGTGTATATGTATCCCAAATGAGCACAAATCCCTTGTTTTTATAGGCCTCAATAGGCCAAGAGAGCCTTTTACGTCCACTGATCACGCGGCGGTTGATTGCCCAAAATTGAAGGGGTAGGTCAAATATTCCACTTGATTTGAATTAGATCCACAAAAATAGGTAGTCACCGTGAAAGGCCTGGTACTTCTTTATTTACCATAGTCTTCAAAGAAAAGACCTATTGATATGCATGTCTCAATCCCATCAAAATTGTAACATCATGTACCAAGTGTGCATCCAGTTTCCCAATTTTTGATTTTCTCCATCCACTTTTGCCATGCGATGATCATGCCACAAGAGGCAATGTTTCCATCCTGCACAAGTTGCCACTGAAAGAGTTAACATCTTTTACTAAAAGATCTGTGAAATGAGACCGGCTGCCGGGATCCAAATGATTTTGAGATAGTTGCTGAAGAAAATTTATCCGTCTGACCAAGATCATGTATCCTTGTATAGATCACATTTTCTTGTATCCACAGTGGATTGATCTTTTGAATGACACATACATCATAAAGATCATGATCATCACCAACGGTCACCAAGTCACTGTCCTGATCTACATAGGTGAGTACTATCCTCTCATCTTGGGATATCCGAAGCATGTGTCTGATTCTCCCTTGATGACTAACGTCATTGTGTGGGCATACACGTGTGTGTGCGTGTGTGGGCATATGTGTGTGCGGGTGTGTGTGGGCATATATGTATGGGCCTGTGTGTGTGAGGGCGTGTGTGTATGTGCATGGGTGTGGGAGTGTATGTGTGCATGTGTGTGTAAAGGTGAGTGTGTGTGTGAAGAAGTGTGTGCATGTGCGTGCATGTGAGTGTGTGTGTAGGTGGGGGGTGTGTGTGGGAGTGTGTGCATGGGGGTGAGGGGCGGGTGAGGGGCAAGGGGCAGAGCTGTGAGGGGAGCGGGGGGGGAAGTTGTGAGGGCGGGGGGGCGGAGCTCTGAGGGGCGGGGGGGGGGGGGGGGGGGGGAGGTGCACGCGGAGAGAGGCGGAGCTAGGCGGAGGGGCGGAGGGGGCGGGTCTCGGTGGGGCTGAGGGCGAGTGTAGGTGGGAGGGGGGGTTCTCTCGGGGGGTGGGGGCGGGTGTGGGCAGGCGGAGAGGAGGAGCGAGGCAAAGAGAGGAGGGGCGGGTGTGGGCGGGCGGAGAGGAGGAGCGGGGGCGGGTCTCGGGGGTTGAGGGCGGGTGTGGGCGGGTGGAGAGGAGGAGCGGGGGCGGGTCTCGGGGGTGAGGGCGGGTGTGGGCAGGAGGGGGTGGGTCTCGGGGGTGAGGGCGGGTGTGGGCAGGCGGAGAGGAGGAGCGGGGCGGAGCGGAGAGGAGCGGGGCGGAGAGAGGAGGGGCGGGTGTGGGCGGGCGGAGAGGAGGAGCGGGGGCGGTGTCGTCGAGATTTTCTCTCCTCTCTCACTTGTGAAGGCCTACAAAAAAAAAAACATATTTGGTGAAGGTAGCCAGAATTCCCCGAGAAGTCCAGGATGCATCAAGGATGTCAAAGGAAGGTCACATACAAAGTTTCAAAGAAATCAAGAAAGTCCATGGTAGCGGTCAAAGTTGGTCAAAGTTGGTCAAAGCTGGTCAAAGTTGGGAAATTAGGGCAAAAATTTCATTGTCACCAAATTAGATGAAAATCCATATACTTGTAAAGATTGTCAAAGGCAGTCTATAGCCCAAATTTCAGCAGAAAATGGATTTAGTAGCACATTGATATGCTATGTTCATTTTGTAAAAATGTATTTTTTTCTAGTTTGACCCTACAAATTCTTGTATAGAAATTTATGTTAGCCATATGGTTTGGCATGTATAAAGACCATATGTGGCTACATATTTGTATAAAGTTTCAAGGCTATCCGAGCTTCCTAGACACCTTAATGCCACCTTGCAAGCTTCCAAATGTAGTCAAACTTGTACAAGTTAGATTCAGATGGGAGTTTTTTCTGCATATTCTTGAAGGAGATCTTTGGAAACATAGTCCTACAATGTTTCATCTTCATCAAAGACTTTTTGGAGGGTCAAAGAGCACAAAGTCCAGTTTTCAAGGTCACCGTAGTTTTCTAGAATAAGAAAATTGAAGGCTTGAATGTCTGCCACATGTCAAAATATGATTGAACCATGTTGTACGGTCAAGATGAGCTCATATTCAAGGGTGGAGATGCACTAAAGCATAAAGGAAGGAGGATCCACAAATTTTTTCCATAAAAGAAGACCTTTTTTACAATCAAAGATCAATAATGCAGCATTTCTCCAAAAATAGTGGCTTATCTTATCCGAATTGATGTCAGCACTGATCCGACGGTCCAGATCATCCCCAGATCCAATGGTGGAGAATGAGGGCGCCTAAATTTCACTCCTTTACACTAGATTTGATAGAAAGAACAATTCCAAGCCATTGATTTGATTAATCAAATGGTTGTAATCAAAAGTAGTGATCCTAGAGTTGAGAGTTGATTTCTCTAGATCCAAGGGCCCAAATTCATTCAAAAAACTATATAAACCCCCCTCCAAACTCCTAGAGCATCATTGTTAGGCATCCATAGGGCTCATGCTAGCTTACGGTTTCCTTGAGACGATCACCCTCGGTTGAGCGAGTGAGGATCCAAGGTGAGCTAGTATGAGTATAGAACCTAGCTTCAAATTTAAGTTAGAACTCCAATCTAGGATAGGCTCTTGAAACCAGCATCTCTATCTTGACTCACCCTCGGTGGAGCGTGTGAGTGAGTTAGAGCTGATTTTAATGAGTCTTAGACTTCTTTAGTTAGACGTTACGAGCCTTGACAGACATAGGGTCACTGGAGTGGAACTCACCTTCTTACGTGTGACATTCGGTTGAACTGTCATGGTTTGAGGGTCGGAACCACCTTTGATCAGTAGACTGCTTAGCATGACGTACCACGACGATATTTTACATGTAACTTAATTCAAATCCTTTTAATTCATGTCACTTGTCACTTGTCTCTTGTCTCCTCTCTCAGTCTCTTAAGTATTTTTACATGTCTTCTATTTCTTCTATGTGTGAGAAGGCTCCGCAGTATTGCGTTGAACCAGTGAGGATGTTTCTTTGAGCTTGTGAGTAAACTCTATCATCATAATTCACTTGCATGCATATAATCCATACAAACCCATACATATTGATTAGTTTCTGAAAGTGTATAAGAAGCTCCAATATTGGACCATTCTTCCTTTCGAAACTGGTTTATGTGTAAGGGTTCCATCTATTCTCGTCATGCATACATATCATCCAAAGAAGACTATGCATATGGATTGGAATTAGGAAGTGTTTAAGAAGCTCCTTCAATGGACCATTCTTCCTTCCAAATTTCATTCGTATGTATGGTTCTCTTTCATTCTTATCATTCATGTTCATAAATCTAACTTGCACTCCTACATTCCTATTCCCATAATCATTTCAACATCTCTCTCTTCTCCATACGCAACATTAATTTCACTTTCATGTCCTTAAAGCTTCCAACATTCATTAGCTTCATACACCCTGTGTGTGCCACGACCGGACCCGATCCACCCGGATTGCGATCACCTCCACATTTGAACCCGACGTGAAACGCTTCGTGGCATTTGCTTCTGATCTTGTTGGGAGGTTGTGATCCATATCCTTTGTTTCATATTTTTCATCCTCATCATATCATCATCATCAGTCTTGAGTGTTGCACTGGATTTCTCACAGTATCGTGCACATCTTCGTCGTGAAGTAAACGCATTTGTGAGAGATCTAGAGCATCGTGCATCACTTGCTTATTCACATAAGATGGAGGAAGGATTCAAATCCCTTATTGTTGAGAAACAAGGCCAAAGAATAGTCTCTTCTATGTTGAGAGAGAAGGGAAAATTCAATGGCATCAACATCACAAGCTACTTAGATTTGTTTGAAGAGCAATCTATGATTTTTGGTCTTCCCAAAGATCTTTTGATATCATTCTTTGAACGAATTGTTGATAGCTCTATCATAAACCGTGTCACTCAATATGATAGTCTTCCTTGGAGTGATTTTAGAAAGGAGATGCTCAAAGAATTCTATCTTGAAGATTATAGCCAACATAATCGAGATGGATTCTTACGATGGGTCAATTCTCCAAAGCCTAGTAGCTCTATTACTCACTTACAAAATGAGTATATTAGACGCTATGAACAACTTCCTAATGAGGATAAGATAACTTTGGAACCTGATCTTGTGATCAATTTTCTTAAGCTTCTTCATCCTGAAACTCGTAGGGAAGTTGAACGGCGATTAGAAGAACCAGATAAGCGCTATGGTCTTACTGACAATTGGCAAAAAGTGTGTAAAGTAGTAGAGGCTGTAGCCCATAGACATCAAAGACAATCCATGCTTTATGAGCAAACTAGTCTTCCTCAAGCTAGCCTTCCACAAACTAAGGAGCAAGTTAGAGAACAATCCCATGCTATGCTTTTTGACTCTACTCCTATTCCTCAAATGATGGAGCCTACTCAAGGTTTTAAAGTAGAGCCAAATAAAAGTGTAGTTGAACTATCTCAAGTGGATATTCTCACTAAGCAAATGGAAAGTCTTATTGCTACACAATCCAATTTGGCCAAGACTATAGATGCTTTACAATCTAATTACACCAAAACTTTCCAAAATCAAATGAACCCAATGACTTTTCAAGAGCCTAATCAACATGTTATAGCTACCAATCAAAATCCACAAGTAGCTCCTACTCAAGCATATCAAGTTCCTCCAATGCATAATCCTCCAATGCATAATCCTCCAATGCATAATCCTTCAATGCAAAATCCTCATCCTCATGTGCAAAATCCTCAAATGTATCAAAACCTGTATCCTCAAGCTTCTCAAATAGCTTTTCAAAATCCTCAAAATCAAAATTTTCAAAATCATCAACCGTATAATATGGAAGCTCCTCTTGCACCTCAAGTACCACATGTTGCTCCCCAAGCTCCTCAAATACATCAATTGCATTTTCAAAATCCTAATTATCCTGTTCAAGCAATACCTTATCAACAAAATCCTCAATTTCAAAATTTCCCACCACAAGTTAATCAAAATCCTCAAAATCAAAATGGTTTTGTGCGTGGTCCTCGTAGGTGTCCTTGGTGTGATTCGTTAGAGAACTTTTTGAGAGATTGTGAACTATTGAAGGCTGCTAAGGAGCAACGACTAGTAATAGACATAGACAAAAAAATCTGTGACTATCGATCTAGGCTACCTTTGCAAGGAAATTATGGTAAGGGAGGAATGAAAAAACACTATGAAAATATAACCATAACGGATGTAGGAACTAGAGGAGTGAAACTAGAAGCTCTTGACGAACAAGTGGAATCAAGTAAACCCACAAAGGAAGGTGATTTTTCCATAGAGGCTTTAGTAAGAGCACGAGATGAGATTAGGAGAATAACGGCTTGGGAATCACCAATAGAAGATCAATCTCTTATTTCTCACATATCCAATGTAGAAGAAAAACGAAAAAGAGATGAAGCTGAGCCTAGTGAAAGAAGAGTGACTCGAAAACAAACCTCAGAGGGAATAGAAACAATCATAGATCAGGGAGAAACATCACAATCTAAAGATAAAAAACAAGAATCACAACCCAATGAACAAAAACAAGAGGAGAAACAAAAAGGGAAGAAGACAAAGCAAAGAAATACAGAACCAAAGGCTTTAGATAAACAAGAACAATCAAAACAAACTGAAGACCAAACACAAGAACATGAACAAAAACAAGACCCTGAGCAAAAACAAAAGAAACCAAAGAGAAAACCTAAAGCCATCTTGATTTCAGAAATTGAGAGAAAAATAGATCCTATGGAGATTTTAGATGACATTTTGCTTAAGAGTCAAGTGACTATGTCTTTAGAACAAGTTTTCTCTATTGCAAAGCCTGTTTTTAAAGATAACTTTATCGGCCTAATTAAAAGGAAGAGGTTTTCGCTTAATCTAGATACTGAGATGCAAGATTCTCTAGATCAAGATCAAGCTATGAATGAAGCCTTAAACTTTGATGAATCTGATGAAGAGGACTTTGATGATGATGAAGTAAATGTTAATAAAAATTTCTTAGGACCTGTTCAACCTGACCATGAAAATCATGAAAACAATCCTGAAAGCCACTTTAAAAGAACATTTTGGTCTAGAGGTACATCAGAGATGCATGTCAAAATAGGAAATGATAAGAACACTATCACTGTAAATGCATTAGTAGATTCCGGCTCTGAAATCAATGTGATTTCAAGAGAAGTCTATGATAAGTTTCGATGGCCCATAGATAAAGATTGTGGATGGCGTATGAGAACTGCAGATAATGGTGTAGGTACCCTGTATGGAGCTTGTGCTAGTGTGCCCATATCCATAGGAGGAATCACAGAAGAGTTTCACTTTTTTATTCAAGATAATTGCTCCTATGAAGTTCTCTTAGGTCAACCCTTTATTTGTGAGAGTCGTATGGAAACTAAAGCCATGGATGATGGGTCTACCTATGCTAGATTTAAGTCTAAGGATGGAATGCAATCACTTCAAGTCATGACGGTAGGAGTGAATCATCCTAGGAATCGATTGTCAATTAGAAAGAAACCTATTGTTACTCAGGGTCATGAGCATGCTTGTAGTGATTGTGCACCTCGATTCATGTTTGGAGCTACATATGATCAAAATTTCGGATAGAATCCATTGTTGAGCGGGACAAAAGTGGATATTGGTTTGACATCTCGCAGCCAACCAACCTGTTCAATAGTTTGTCACTTTGTTTTCCACATTCTAGATTAGATTTTCTTCATAAGAGTCAATTGTCCAAGTCTTTTATCCAAAAAACCCAAAAAAATTATAAAAATAACAAAATCATGGAACATGATGAGAACATTGAGCATGTGATTGAAACATCTCATTGTTTCTCTACTCTTGAGGAGTTAGAGTTATGTCTTCAACAAAATTCTAATTCCCATATTATTCTTCTTTCTTCCCTTGATGAGTATGCTCTAATCCAAGAGTATGCTCTCAATGTTTACAAGTGCTCAAAATTTAACCAAACACATGATGCCTTAGTTGAAACAAAGTACAAAACTGTAGACAAAAAAATCAAACCCATAGCTCAACCGTTACCTCAAGGAAGTAATGAAAAAATTATTGATGTGAAAAATGATCCAATTCTTTGGGATAAGAAAAACATAGGACATACATTCACGGATGAGACAATCAAATAAGTGAAAATTGGTAGAGATGATGACTTTCTTTTGCCAGCAGAGAGAGATAAATTTGAGAGAGTCATACGTAGCCATGGAAAAGCCTTTACTATGTATCCTCATGAGATTGGTTGTGTAGATCCTAAGCTAGTTGCACCCATGATAATCTTTACTATTCCACATATTCCATGGAATCTTCGTCCTATACCTGTTCCAAAGGCTCACTTACCTGAGCTAATGAAACTACTTAAGGAGAAGATAAACATGAGAATTTTAGAGCCATCTTTTGCACCTTACTCAAATAGATGGTTCACTGTGCCTAAAAAGAATGGGAAACTACGTTTTATTCAAGATCTCCAACCCGTCAATAAAGTCACCATAAGGAATGTAGGAACAGGACCCATTGTAGATGAGTTTGTTGAATCATTTTCAGGACATTCTATCTATTCAATGGGTGATTTATATTCTGGATATGACCAATTCCAGTTAGCAATTGACAGTCGTGACATAACCACAATGAAAACTCCTTTAGGCTTAGTGCGAATGTGTACTTTACCTCAAGGAGCGACTAATTCTGTGGCTCATATGATGAGTGCTATGAATATGGTCTTACATGACTTTATCCCTCATATAACTATGCCATTCATTGATGATATTCCAATTAAAGCGAGTGAGGAACGTGTAAAGGACATTACTTTAGATTCATCGGGATGTCGTAAATTTGTTCTTGACCATATCTCTGATTGTGAAAGAATATTTCAACGATTTGAAGAGGTAGGTCTCACATTTTCCATAGAGAAATCTGTTTTTGGTGTCAACTTATTGTTGGACATTTATGTGGCCATTATGGTCGAAAGCCATACCCACAAAAAGTTGATGCCATTAGCAAGATTTCTGAAACATGTAACAACGTGAGTGAGGTACGTAGATTTCTTGGTGCTTGCATCTTTTATGTTATTTGGATCCCTCACTTTGCTCATGTTGCTGATTGTCTTTATGACTTGTTGAGGAAGAAACGAAAATTTATTTGGACTGACAAACACACTCAAGCTATGCGTAAATTGAAGAAATTATTGCTTAAAGCTCCCATCCCTAAGCGTGTAGACTATTCTGCTAACAAACCTATTATATTGACTGTTGATACTAGTCCTATTGGTATAGGTTGGGTCATAAGTCAAGACGATAGTGAAGGGAATAGATATGCAATTAGGTTTGGTGCCAAAATTCTACATGAAACACAACGAAAATATCCACAGATCAAACGAGAACTATGGGGTATGGTAACAACTTTGAAAATAGACAAAGAATATTTCATTGGTGCAAATGTCAAAGTTGAGACTGATTGTTTGCCTCTCATTGGAATGATAGCCAATTGTTCATCTCCTGATATAGCCATGCTTAGATGGATCTCATATATTAAGTTCATAAATCCTGAGTTAGTTCATATTTCAGGTAAGTCAAACTCAGTTGCTGATATGTTATCGAGAGCTAGATTTGATGATGATCTTGAAAGTGATCTAATAAAGAATGTGAATTTAGTTGACTATGTTCCACATATATATGAGTATGAGAAATTTCATGAGTCTGAGTACGAAGATGAATGGAGAGACATAGGAAAGTATCTCAGTACACTACAACCATTACCTAGCTGGACTACGAATAGATTCCGTAACATTAGGAAACGAGCTTATAACTTTTTCCTATGTAATGGTTATCTTTGGAGACATGCTAAGGGTAAGGTTAAGAATCCACAACGAGTCCTGGGAAAACGAGGTCTTCAATTGCAAGTAATGAAGGAAATGCATGAGACATTATGGGCCGGTCATAAAGGATTTTTTGGAACATATGAAAAAATTAGAAGTACCTATTATTGGCCTAGGATGTATGTTGACATTAGTAGCTATGTTTCTACATGTTCTACTTGTCAACTTCATTCATCAGTCAAACATAGAGATCCGTTGCATCCTACTTATCCACCTTGTATTCACTACAAGTGGGTAGTAGATCTTGTAACTATGCCTAAAGGTATTGACAAAATGCGTTACATTGTACTTGCAAGAGAAGACTTAACTAATCATGTAGAGGGACGTGCACTACGATCTAAGACCACTTACAATGTTTGCAAATTCTTGCTTGAAGATGTCATAAGTCGCTTTGGGTACATAGAGAAAGTAGTTGCCGATCGTGGAGAGTTAAATGCGAGAGAAGCTAAAGAGTTCTTTGAGTGCACGGTATTCGTTTGTCTCTCACTACTGCATATAACCCAGAGGCCAATGGTAAAATAGAGAGAGGGCATCCACCTATTGTGAAAGCCATATCTAAAGCATGTAATGGTGACATCAAACAATGGCCTAAATTCTTACCTTTTGCACTTTGGGCAGATAGAATGACATGCACACGTACTACTGGATATATGCCTGCTGAACTCATGTACTGTCAAAAACCATTGTTTCCAATTCAGTCTCATATTTCTGCATGGTCAAATTTTCCTTAGTCTGAAAACATGTCTACTGATGATTTTTTGAGTTTGCGTATTAAACAGTTAGAACAAGGTAAATTAAGACTTGATGATGCTGTTGAAAAATTAAGAGAATCTAGAATGAAGAACAAGCATTATTTTGATAAAACTCATCGATTGCGTCCTAAGCCAATTGAAGTAGGAGATTGGGTGCTCATTTATGATAGTACATTTGACTCTCAATATGATGCACGCAAAAAGCTCACTCAACGGTGGTTTGGGCCATACATAGTATCAAAAGTCAACAACAATGGTACGTATGCTCTTTGTGAATTAAATGGTGTTGCACTAAAAACTTTGATTGCAGGTAAAAGGATAAAGTTATTCAAGAAGCGTGATAATGACGAGTACATTTTGGATGAGGACATTGAAGAAGATGACAACAATGAGGCCGATTCATAAACAGGAGTATCCATGTTATAAAAAGAAAAATATATATATATATATCATTAATTTTCAAGTTCATGTTGCTTTGTTTTTTTTCAAGTTCATTCTATTTTTTTTCCATGCTTGTTTCATGCATGTTTTTTTTTCAGTCTTTGCATTGCATTGCATTGCATATCCACATCACTTGAGTCAAAAAAGGCAAATGATGATTTCTCTACTTGTGTAAAATTGTATCTTAAGTAGTAACTTATCTACTAAGAAATTGATTATAATCTAGGATTGTGGAAAGATAGGGCATGTAGATTTGGAGGTTTATTTTGGTGACAAGACTTTCATATATAAACATGCATATGTATCCTGTATCGAAAGCATAATTGTTGAAATCCTATCTCCTGCTATTGCATGTTTCTACATCCTTAGTCCATCTCACAGCACTTGTATCGGAGTTTAAACGATTGTTCTCTGTCATAAAAAATGGTGGTACCTTGTATTGGGGTTTAATTTTTCCTCGTCAAAAAAAAAAAAAAAAAAAAAAAGCTACATGTTACCAAGAAGTTTACACTTTCTTCCACCCCAAAAAAGTGATCGTAACCATAAAGTTGCCGAATCATCGTCATCATCAAAAAAAAAAAAAAAAAAAAAGAGGCAAGCCAAAGGAGGATAAAGAGGCATAGTAGAATAAATCACGGGCTATATAGGCAGATTTATGCATTAGTGGAGTTTAGTTAGATTTCCTTGCATGTTATTAGAGAAAGAGCATATTCATATTTATGTAGGAAAGGAGTTGATCTAAAATAAGCTAAAGATGAAAGATGTCTCTTGAAAATCCTAAATCTTTGTTTATAATCATATTTAAGGTAGATTGCTTTATGAAAAAGGTACAAAATTTTCTTCAAGATGAGAGGAACTGATGCTTAAAACGACTCAATACATCCACTTCCACTTCATATTGATGCTTGTTTTTTTTTTTTTTTTTCTCTTTCTTGTTGCCAATGTTGCTTGTTCATTTGCATATATGTTGCCTATTTGTTCATGCATATTCATGTTTCCTGTTTCAATTATTTCTTTCATGCAAATTTTGCTTCATGTCACGTTACCTACTTATTCATGCATATAATCAATTTTCCTTCCATGTTTCTTATGTTGCCTATAAAAGAATTTGATGCCTGGAACATTTTGTTTTTCACAGATGCTAGAGTGGCGCTTCCGGAGGAATCGCAGGTTTAGTGGGGGCGAATGTCGTCGAGATTTTCTCTCCTCTCTCACTTGTGAAGGCCTACAAAAAAAAAAACATATTTGGTGAAGGTAGCCAGAATTCCCCGAGAAGTCCAGGATGCATCAAGGATGTCAAAGGAAGGTCACATACAAAGTTTCAAAGAAATCAAGAAAGTCCATGGTAGCGGTCAAAGTTGGTCAAAGTTGGTCAAAGCTAGTCAAAGTTGGGAAATTAGGGCAAAAATTTCATTGTCACCAAATTAGATGAAAATCCATATACTTGTAAAGATTGTCAAAGGCAGTCTATAGCCCAAATTTCAGCAGAAAATGGATTTAGTAGCACATTGATATGCTATGTTCATTTTGTAAAAATGTATTTTTTTCTAGTTTGACCCTACAAATTCTTGTATAGAAATTTATGTTAGCCATATGGTTTGGCATGTATAAAGATCATATGTGGCTACATATTTGTATAAAGTTTCAAGGCTATCCGAGCTTCCTAGACACCTTAATGCCACCTTGCAAGCTTCCAAATGTAGTCAAACTTGTACAAGTTAGATTCAGATGGGAGTTTTTTCTGCATATTCTTGAAGGAGATCTTTGGAAACATAGTCCTACAATGTTTCATCTTCATCAAAGACTTTTTGGAGTGTCAAAGAGCACAAAGTCCAGTTTTCAAGGTCACCGCAGTTTTCTAGAATAAGAAAATTGAAGGCTTGAATGTCTGCCACATGTCAAAATATGATTGAACCATGTTGTACGGTCAAGATGAGCTCATATTCAAGGGTGGAGATGCACTAAAGCATAAAGGAAGGAGGATCCACAAATTTTTTCCATAAAAGAAGACCTTTTTTACAATCAAAGATCAATAATGCAGCATTTCTCCAAAAATAGTGGCTTATCTTATCCGAATTGATGTCAGCACTGATCCGACGGTCCAGATCATCCCCAGATCCAATGGTGGAGAATGAGGGCGCCTAAATTTCACTCCTTTACACTAGATTTGATAGAAAGAACAATTCCAAGCCATTGATTTGATTAATCAAATGGTTGTAATCAAAAGTAGTGATCCTAGAGTTGAGAGTTGATTTCTCTAGATCCAAGGGCCCAAATTCATTCAAAAAACTATATAAACCCCCCTCCAAACTCCTAGAGCATCATTGTTAGGCATCCATAGGGCTCATGCTAGCTTACGGTTTCCTTGAGACGATCACCCTCGGTTGAGCGAGTGAGGATCCAAGGTGAGCTAGTATGAGTATAGAACCTAGCTTCAAATTTAAGTTAGAACTCCAATCTAGGATAGGCTCTTGAAACCAGCATCTCTATCTTGACTCACCCTCGGTGGAGCGTGTGAGTGAGTTAGAGCTGATTTTAATGAGTCTTAGACTTCTTTAGTTAGACGTTACGAGCCTAGACAGACATAGGGTCACTGGAGTGGAACTCACCTTCTTACGTGTGACATTCGGTTGAACTGTCATGGTTTGAGGGTCGGAACCACCTTTGATCAGTAGACTGCTTAGCATGACGTACCACGACGATATTTTACATGTAACTTAATTCAAATCCTTTTAATTCATGTCACTTGTCACTTGTCTCTTGTCTCCTCTCTCAGTCTCTTAAGTATTTTTACACGTCTTCTATTTCTTCTATGTGTGAGAAGGCTCCGCAGTATTGCGTTGAACCAGTGAGGATGTTTCTTTGAGCTTGTGAGTAAACTCTATCATCATAATTCACTTGCATGCATATAATCCATACATACCCATACATATTGATTAGTTTCTGAAAGTGTATAAGAAGCTCGAATATTGGACCATTCTTCCTTTCGAAACTGGTTTATGTGTAAGGGTTCCATCTATTCTCGTCATGCATACATATCATCCAAAGAAGACTATGCATATGGATTAGAATTAGGAAGTGTTTAAGAAGCTCCTTCAATGGACCATTCTTCCTTCCAAATTTCATTCGTATGTATGGTTCTCTTTCATTCTTATCATTCATGTTCATAAATCTAACTTGCACTCCTACATTCCTATTCCCATAATCATTTCAACATCTCTCTCTTCTCCATACTCAACATTAATTTCACTTTCATGTCCTTAAAGCTTCCAACATTCATTAGCTTCATACACCCTGTGTGTGCCACGACCGGACCCGATCCACCCGGATTGCGATCACCTCCACAGCGGGTCTCGGGGGGTGAGGGTGGGTGTGGGCAGGAGGGGGTGGGTGCAGGCGGAGAGGGGAGGGGCGGGCTGCAGGCGGCGGAAGGAGAGGAGGGGCGGGGGCGGAGCTGCGGGCAGGGAGGAGGGCGGGGGTTATGGCGGAGGGGGCGGGAGGCTATAGTTGAGGAGGCGGGGGCCTTATGGCGGAGGGGGGCGGGGTGAGGACTGGGCGGGGTGCGGGGGACAGCGGGTGAGGAGGCGGGAAGGATGGCGGGGTCTAGGCGGGAGAGTATGGCGGAGGGACCTGCGGGGGTCTAGGCGGAGGCGGGGGCGGGGGAGTGCAGCGGGGCGGAGTGAGGGGAAGAGAGAGAGAGAGAGTGAGAGAGAGAGAGAGAGAGAGAGAGAGAGAGAGAGAGAGAGAGAGAGAGAGAGAGAGAGAGAGAGAGAGAGAGAGAGAGAGAGAGAGAGAAAGGGAGAGAAACGCGGGGTGGCGGGGAGGAGAGAGAGAGAGAGAGAGAGAGAGAGAGAGAGAGAGAGAGAGAGAGAGAGAGAGAGAGAGAGAGAGAGAGAGAGAGAGAGAGAGAGAGAGAGAGAGAGAGAGAGAGAGAGAGAGAGAGAGAGAGAGAGAGAAAGGGAGAGAGAGAGAGAGAGAGAGAGAGAGAGAGAGAAAGAGAGAAAGGGAGAAGGGGGGGTCACACGTGGGGAGAGAGAGAGAACGAAAAAGGGAGAGAGGGAGAGGGATCCAAGAGAGGGGGAAAGAGAGAGAGGCGGAAAGAGAGGGAAAGAGAGCGGAGTGAGGGGGGCGGAGGGCGGAGTGAGGAGGACGGAGGGCGGAGAGAGGAGGGCGGAGGGCGGAGTGAGGAGGGTGGAGGGCGGAGAGAGATGTGAGAGGAGAGAGAGAGAAAAGGATAACAAATCAACTGAGGTAGCAACAAGAATGAAGACAATAACTGCTCGTATCACACTTATGTCCATGCAATGGAATGGACTATTCCCTGAAGCTTCATCCCAAGGCATCTGAGAGTTTCCGACCTCTATAGACCCCCACATTAAGCTTTTGCACCGTCCCTGGTGAAATTTCTTCCTTATTCTACTTATTTCTTCAGAATGAACTTGCAGATCCTCCAGTTGCACTGCCAGGACTCCATACCACACTTTTGGAGAACCAAAATACATATAATTCTTCAACATGCCAACAAAAAGAGGAGAAACACATTCCCATATACAGCCAGGGAACCAGAACTCCAGAGATTTTCTCCTCCTCAAAAGCTAAGATTGATCCACCCAGCCGAGCAATGCTACTCAAATTCCACCCAGAGCTTCCATAGGAGCTGTGTGTCTCTCCAAGTCTGGCCTGAGGAAAACCACTACCAAATTTCCTTGTCTCTATCTCAGCACCATAAAGGACCTCCAATTGCTCAGCTGCATGCTCCACTATTCGCCAATATTCCCCTTCTACACAATCAACAGAAGCTTTCACCCGAAAAGATCCATGAACAGGCTTCTCCCTCTCGTTCAAACCAAAATATTCATCCTTAAACTGGTTATCATATTTTTCAAAGGAATCTAATGTGAATGGTGGCCCGTGCTCAAAACCAAACGTTCCATCCTTATCTGAAGATTCTGTGCAAACATCTATAGGAATTAATCGAGGAGGAACTCTTTTTTGTTTCTTCTGTTCCTTCTTTATTCGAGCCTGTCCATCTTGCAATTTGTCCAGCCTTTGCACACTTGTAGGGAACTTAGGTGTCCTCCATTTCTCGTTGTCTTTGAGTGGACAAGGAGGTCTCCAGGAGTGTGGTGGCACAATCCGGAAAATCTCATATGGTTCAGCCTCGGCAGTGATACTAGCAATATATTTTACAGCATCTTGAAACTCTTCTTCAAGACGAAAAAACACAGGTGCATCATCAAGATCTGGTCTGCATCCTGCTTCTGGCCTCCATCTCGAAGGAATCTTCTGACAATTTTCCCAGGATACGGAACCGTGGACAACACCTACAGTCAAGGAAGAAGGCATTGGAGCAGCATCCTGCTGCTTTTCCAGATTAAGCTCACTTGAAAATTCATCTCCACTGTATGCAGGAGTAGAGTTCAATTTATGATCCACAATCTGTTCCTTGATCCATCCTAAAGGTATATTTGAGAATGGAAGTCCTTGAAGGTCACAATTAGCTTCCTCGGATGCCGGCACAACTTTATCACTTTCTGGTCCTGCAAGCATAAAATCATCTGATTCCTCATGTTTACCTGCCTTATCCTTACATACCATCGTAGTGGCGCTGAGTGTTGAATTTTGATTATCTAACTCAATTAGAGATTTCTGTCCTTCAGGAGGTGCCTGCAAAAGATAAGCTTGACTTCCTTGCTTACTCTTTTCTATATTGTTCAAGTGAAGAACATCAGTTTTTCCCTCTTCCCGTCCTCCTTGTGTTGCTTCTGCAAAGTCCTCATTTACTTCACATATCTCTACTGTGAAGCATTCTGCACTTCCCATCATCCAATTTAATAGAGCATCATCTTCTGAAGGCATTACCTGAGTTTCCATTGTATACCGAGTAGCCTTGTTGATGTCTGATCCTTCCTCCAAATGTATCTGTAATTGATTATTAGTACATGTGGAAATCCATAACTTGTTCTTTCCCCAATCCTGTAGAGCCTTTGCTTGCCTTAACCAAGGCCTCCCCAGGAGTAGAGGGTAAGAAGTCTCTTGTGGAAGTGCAATAACAACAAAATCTAGAACAAAATGGCAGCCCTGTACTACCATCAGTACCTTCTCAATAATGCCCAGTGGCGCAACCCGATGTTGATCTGCCAATGTAATCGTGAATGGTGCCAACTTGGTGGGGTTCAATTTCAGCTTCTTTATTGTAAAATCTGGCATTAAATTGATACCAGAGCCTCCATCTATGATCACACCTGTGAGAGCTTCATCCTTTATACAAACAGATAATCTTGAGCTTTGGTAGTCTGCTAAGGGTGCAGGGGGAAAATCAACCATGAACCCATCTATACTAGGTGATTGGACCAAGTGAGCAGAGTGTATAATCTTTAGTAAGTCACTTCTTATTTTTGTATCCATCCTTATAAGTTCATATAGACTAACTTTGTGATGAATACCTTTCAAGATCTGTTCAATGTTTACCTCCTGAGTGTTTTCTTGCAGACTTGTTGGTTGGCCCTTTAGAGAAGTAGTCATCTTATTATAAGCTCCTTCAATTTGTGCTTGGTCCTTCCATCCAGACTCCTTTTCTTCCTCTTTATCCTGAAATCCTTGTTGTTCTTCTCTCTGGGTTGCAGCTTCTTGCCTAGCTCTAGTCATCATGGGCATTGCAGAGGATGAAACAGCATAAGTCTGAGTGGTTTTTCCTTCTTCATGTGGAGAGACGGCAATCATATGAATTGGAGCAGGACGACCTCTTGGGCAATCTTTGGTATAATGATCCTTGGCCTTTGGACAATGTTGACAAGGAGGTGCATCCTCTGGGAGGGAACACCTATTTTGCATGTGGCCATATTCACCACAACGATAGCACATCAAGGGTCTATTATATCTAGGCTTTGCAGGCCTATTCTCCTCTCTATTAGGTGTACTTGAAGTACTAGCATAGTATGAATCCAAAGTTTGAGGGTTACCTCTCTGCTGTGTACCCTTGTGTTAATAACAATCTCTGGCTTCATGACCATCTTTTCCACAAAATTGACAGCTTACCTTAATAGGGCAATTAGCATTGGAATGTCCATTGTTGTTACAGATTGTACACCAAATTTGTCTCCTTATGTCCTGAGTGGTCTTCAAGTCTTCTAATTCTCGGCGAAGTTGGGCCACTTCATCATCAGTTCGACGCAGTGGTGGCAAGACCTTCTCTTCTTGCTGATTTTGTTGCATCTTCAATGCCTCTAGTTCCCTCCTTAGTTGCTCAATAGGATCCAGGTCTGCAGCATACTTAGGTTGTGTATCTTCTTCAATATGTTGCCTTGCTTCTTCAATGCGTGATGCCGCTGCAACAAAATCATTGAGGGTTGCATCCAATCTAAGAGACTCACGAAGCTTCTGCTGAGATGACCTGGGCAAAGCCTTCTCTATCCATTTTTTAACCAAAAAGTCACGTGGAGCATGTGGCAGACGTGCAACAAGTGCTTTTGTTCTAGTGTGAAGTTCATGGAAAGATTCACCTGATCTTAGCTTCAAGCTCTCTAGCTGATCTAGAGCTCTTTCTGAGGAATCACTTGGTCGGAATGTCTGTGAGAATGCCGCCTTCAGAGCCTCCCATGTAGTGAAATGGCCATCTGCATATTGACTATACCATTTATCTGCAAGACCCTCCAATGTGGATGGAAAAAGTGCCAACATTGCATCCTCTCTATTTTGCAGACCTCTTCCACGGCATAAAGAGATGAATCTCCTCACATGATCATCAGCATCCTCATAGGCTTGTCCCTTGAAGGTAGGGAATTTGATATTTAATCTGGAGAGTAAATGAGAGAGATCCTCCATTTGTACTGGTGTTTCTTCGGACGTATCTGAGGAGAAGTTTAGAGTTCTCCTATACCCCTCTTTTGACAATGGTGTCGCACCCAAATCAATAGATAAATTTAGGGAGGATAGAGGGGAGGTAGACTCACTAGCCGTGGTTATTGCTAACTTGTTAAGGCTCCTTCGAACACGAAGAGATTCCTTATCTGCTCGTGTATGGGTCATGTACCTATTCGCAATTGCAATAGGGCAAAACACCTCTCACAGAAATGCAAAGGTCCCACCGGGCATGCCAAACTGTAGAGGAGGTACTGGGGTATCCGCTTTTAACAGAAGTAGAAATAAAAGATTAACACATCCAGTACGTCGCCTACTCAAGGGGGGTTCTCTTTAGGGAAGTATACCCTTTAACATTTCTGTGAGCAGGCACCAAGATCGCACAGTGTGGTAAATATTTCAGAAAATATGGACAACCAATGACCAAGGAAGACCGTACACTTCTTGATTCAAATCAGACGATTACAAGGTTGGGCAGAATGATGCTCAAAAGTGCAAGCTTAGGGCTGACAAGCCACCCTAAAAGTATTAACTCCAATACAACTGATTCTTCTCATCAGCGTAAGGGGCCACTGCTACACAGACTAACTCAGAACAATACAAAGAATTTCACAAGAGGATAGAACCTAATCACAACACTGACTCCTAGAAAAGAAAATAAATCCCAGCTACTCTCTTACACTATAGTGCTCATAGCCCTCACTGAGAAGCCTACCCTCTGTATTCGCACTACAGAGTAGCTCCTACAATAGGCTTGAAACCACCAAGTGCAAGAGAGAACTTCTGCACGTAAACACGCGTCAATGTTATTCCCAAAAAAATGTACCAAAAAGTGTGTGTATAGTGTATATGTATCCCAAATGAGCACAAATCCCTTGTTTTTATAGGCCTCAATAGGCCAAGAGAGCCTTTTGCGTCCACTGATCACGCGGCGGTTGATTGCCCAAAATTGAAGGGGTAGGTCAAATATTCCACTTGATTTGAATTAGATCCACAAAAATAGGTAGTCGCCGTGAAAGGCCTGGTACTTCTTTATTTACCATAGTCTTCAAAGAAAAGACCTATTGATATGCATGTCTCAATCCCATCAAAATTGTAACATCCTGTACCAAGCGTGCATCCAGTTTCCCAATTTTTTATTTTCTCCATCCACTTTTGCCATGCGATGATCATGCCACAAGAGGCAATGTTTCCATCCTGCACAAGTTGCCACTGAAAGAGTTAACATCTTTTACTAAAAGATCTGTGAAATGAGACCGGCTGCCGGGATCCAAATGATTTTGAGATAGTTGCTAAAGAAAATTTATCCATAGTCTGACCAAGATCATGTATCCTTGTATAGATCACATTTTCTTGTATCCACAGTGGATTGATCTTTTGAATGACACATACATCATAAAGATCATGATCATCACCAACGGTCACCAAGTCACTGTCCTGATCTACATAGGTGAGTACTATCCTCTCATCTTGGGATATCCGAAGCATGTGTCTGATTCTCCCTTGATGACTAACGTCATTGTGTGGGCATACACGTGTGTGTGCGTGTGTGGGCATATGTGTGTGCGGGTGTGTGTGGGCATATATGTATGGGCGTGTGTGTGTGAGGGCGTGTGTGTATGTGCATGGGTGTGGGAGTGTATGTGTGCATGTGTGTGTGAAGGTGAGTGTGTGTGTGAAGAAGTGTGTGTATGTGCATGCATGTGAGTGTGTGTGTAGGTGGGGGGTGTGTGTGGGAGTGTGTGCGTGGGGGTGAGGGGCGGGTGAGGGGCAAGGGGCAGAGCTGTGAGGGGAGCGGGGGGGGGGGGGGGGGAAGTTGTGAGGGCGGGGGGGGGGGGGGGGGGGCTGTGAGGGGCGGGGGGGGCGGAGGTGCGGGCGGAGAGAGGCGAAGCTAGGCGGAGGGGCGGAGGGGGCGGGTCTCGGTGGGGCTGAGGGCGAGTGTAGGTGGGAGGGGCGGTTCTCTGGGGGGGTGGGGGCGGGTGTGGGCAGGCGAAGAGGAGGAGCGGGGCGGAGAGAGGAGGGGCGGGTGTGGGCGGGCGGAGAGGAGGAGCGGGGGCGGGCCTCGGGGGTTGAGGGCGGGTGTGGGCGGGCGGAGAGGAGGAGCGGGGGCGGGTCTCGGGGGTGAGGGCGGGTGTGGGCAGGAGGGGGTGGGTCTCGGGGGGTGAGGGCGGGTGTGGGCAGGCGGAGAGGAGGAGCGGGGCGGAGCGGAGAGGAGGAGCGGGGCGGAGAGAGGAGGGGCGGGTGTGGGCGGGCGGAGAGGAGGAGCGGGGGCGGGTCTCGGGGGGTGAGGGCGGGTGTGGGCAGGAGGGGGTGGGTGCAGGCAGAGAGGGGAGGGGGGGGCTGCGGGCGGCGGAAGGAGAGGAGGGGTGGGGGCGGAGCTGCGGGCAGGGAGGAGGGCGGGGGTTATGGGGAGGCGGGGGGCTTATGGCGGAGGGGGGCGGGGTGAGGACTGGGCGGGGTGCGGGGGACAGTGGGTGAGGAGGCAGGAAGGATGGCGGGGTCTAGGCGAGAGAGTATGGTGGAGGGACCTACGGGGGTCTAGGCGGAGGCGGGGGCGGGGGAGTGCAGCGGGGCAGAGTGAGGGGAAGAGAGAGAGAGAGTGAGAGAGAGAGAGAGAGAGAGAGAGAGAGAGAGAGAGAGAGAGAGAGAGAGAGAGAGAGAGAGAGAGAGAGAGAGAGAGAGAGAGAAAGGGAGAGACACGCGGGGTGGCGGGGAGGAGAGAGAGAGAGAGAGAGAGAGAGAGAAAGGGAGAGAGAGAGAGAGAGAGAGAGAGAAAGAGAGAAAGGGAGAAGGGGGGGGTCACACGTGGGGAGAGAGAGAGAACAAAAAAGGGAGAGAGGGAGAGGGATCCGAGAGAGGGGGAAAGAGAGAGAGGCGGAAAGAGAGGGAAAGAGAGCGGAGTGAGGGGGGCGGAGGGCAGAGTGAGGAGGACGGAGGGCAGAGAGAGGAGGGCGGAGGGCGGAGTGAGGAGGGCGGAGGGCGGAGAGAGATGTGAGAGGAGAGAGAGAGAAAAGGATAACAAATCAACTGAGGTAGCAACAAGAATGAAGACAATAACTGCTTGTATCACACTTATGTCCATGCAATGGAATGGACTATTCCCTGAAGCTTCATCCCAAGGCATCTGAGAGTTTCCGACATCTACACCGTCCTTTCATAAGCTCCTTCAATTTCTACTTGGCCCTTCCACCCAGACTTTTTTTCCTCCTCTTTATCCTGGAATCCTTGTTGTTCCTCTCTACGGATTGCTGCTGCTTGTCTAGCTCTAGTCATCATGGGCATTGTAGAGGATGAAACAACATAAGACTGAGTGGTCATACCTTCTTCTTGTGGAGAGACTGCAATCATGTGGATTGGACCAGGACGGCTTCTTGGGCAGTCTTTGGTATAGTGATCCTTGGCCTCTGGACAATGTTGACAAGGAGGTGCATCTTCTAGAAGGGAACACCTATTTTGCATATGGCCATACTCACCAGAGCGATAGCACATCAATGTTCTATTATATCTAGGCTTTGTCGTACGATTTTCCTCTCTATTAGGTGCATTTGAAGTACTAGCATAATATGAATCCAAAGCTTGAGGGTTACCTCGTTGCTGTATACCCTTGAGGTAGTAACAATCTCTAGCTTCATGACCATCTTTTCCACAAAATTGATAGCTTACCTTATTAGGGCAATTAGCATTGGAATGTCCATTGTTGTTACATATTGTACACCAAATCTATCTTCTTATATC
Source organism: Ceratopteris richardii (assembly GCA_020310875.1). NCBI lineage: Eukaryota > Viridiplantae > Streptophyta > Polypodiopsida > Polypodiales > Pteridaceae > Ceratopteris > Ceratopteris richardii. The sequence continues at coordinate 30,231,711 of CM035431.1, read as the reverse complement.
CTGAGTGGTCCGCAAATCTTCTAACTCACAGTGAAGTTGGGCTACTTCATCATCAGTGCGACGCAGTGGTGGCAAGACCTTCTCTTCTTGTTGATGTTGTTGCATTCTCAATGCCTCCAATTCCTTCCTCAGTTGCCCAATAGGGTCTAGTTCTGCATCATAATTCGATTGTGTATCCCCTTCAAAATGTTTCCTAGCTTCTTCAATGCGTGATGCTGCTGCAACAAAACCATTGAGGGTTGCATCCAATCTAAGAGACTCACGTAGCTTCTGCTGAGATGACCTGGGCAGAGCTTTTTCTATCCATTTTTTAACCAAGAAGTCACTTGGAGCATGTGGCAAACATGTGCAACAAGTGCTTTTGTTCTAGTGTGAAGTTTAGGAAAGGATTCACTTGATCTTAGCTTTAGGTTCTCTAGTTGATCTAAAGCTCTTTCCGAGGAATCACTTGGTCGAAATGTCTGTGAGAATGCCATCTTTAGAGCCTCCCATGTAGCAAAATGGCCATCTGCATATTGACTGTACCATTTGTCAGCAAGGCCTTCCAATGTGGATGGGAAGAGTACCAACATTGCATCATCTCTATTCTACAGACCTCGTCCACAGCATAAGGAGATGAATCTCCTCACATGATCATCAAGATCGTCATAAGCTTGTACCTTGAAGGTAGGGAACTTGATATGGAGTGTGGAGAGTAAATGAGAGACATCCTCCATTTGCACTGGTGTTTCTTCTGACGTATCTGAGGAGAAGTCTAATGTTCTCCTATGCTTATCCTTTGACAGTGGTGTCACACCCAAATCAATAGATAAATTCAAGAAGGGTAGAGGGGAGGTAGGTTCACTAGTCGAAGATATAGGTGACTTGTTAAGGCTTCTTCGTACACAAAGAGGCTCCTTATCTGCTCGCGTATGGGTCATGTACCTACTTGCAAATGCAATAGGGCAAAAATACTAAAAAAGAGGACTATTTACTATCCTCAGGGCCTCTCATAGAAATGCAAGTGTCCCACCGTGCGTGCCAAACTGTAGAGGAGGTACTGGGGTATCTACTTTAGCAGGAGCATACAACATGCACTTCTAGTACTTCCCCTACTCAAGGGAGGTTCTCCTTAGGGAAATATACCCTTTAACATTTCTGTGAGCAGGCAGATATCAATAATTGCACAGAGTTGTGAATACTTAGGGATAATATTATTGGCAAATGACAAAAATGGAAAACCAACCACTC